>JAVFBX010206002.1:0-12266 GCA_034783855.1 Mopalia kennerleyi
GTCCGAGTTTTATTACACTAAGCGGTGCGTTTGTACACAAGCACCGCTTAGTGTAATAATTCTAATTTATTACACTAGGCGTTGCAACTGCAACGCTTAGTGTAATAAATTAGAATTAAATATTACACTAAGCGTTTTTATTACACTAAGCGGCGTTACAGAGCCTATTTCAAAGCGATTGTCTACTCTCCACTTTATAATAACTATGATGCAGGCTATGCCAATTATATCGCGTGTTCTAGTGATAGATTTAATAGATTTCGACGAGACTATATTTGACTACATGATGAGTGTTGGAAGTATGACATGCCTTAATATCTTGATTCTTTCCTTTTATTACATTTGTGCTTTAATGCGGGTACTATGAGAACAACTTTACTAAGTATAAATATTTTCTGTAACATAATCTGTAATCTGTGTCTCGAATCTGACAAAGAGTATGTTCTTTAGTTGAAACAATTGAATATTTTTGGTGTCTTATAGAAAGTGAGGATTAACAGTATTTTCGTTATTTTGGGATAGCACTTTCTTAGTCTGAATAGATTCTAGTTCAGGAAATTTTGCGTCCGGAAATCGAACCCACGACCGTCAGAGGCACCAACAGTAAATGCCGGCCACCTAGGCAACTCACCCACCCGGCCTTCTACAAAATAAAATGTTAGCCAGTTGAAGTCTACATTGTTTTTTTTAGTTATTTATTGTTTTCAAGTAAATTGAACAACAATGGCAGTTTTTCATTTTCATCTAGCTCTGCACGTCTTGAACGTGTAATATTAAAAAAAAAATGCAAAGCAAAGGAGACTTGTTTTGTTTATGTTAAAATGTTTTCACCAAACATTTGCCCTTTATTTATTCAAATGAAATGAGAGACATAAACAGGATTTGAACATCGATGGACGCCGCCACGTTTTGTGAGCATCTCTGCGGCAGCTACTATATATGTATTGAGATAACACCCTAAATATATATAAACCTAGAAATAACAGATTTCCTTGAAGACAAAATTGTCCTCTTTGTCAAATATTATATTGTTCTCTTTCCTGAGGACTGTTTCGTAAAAAAATCTTAAAATCTGATTTTTTTTAAACCCAGACTTTATATTGAGAGCATGACATCTTGTAATAAATTAGAGCTTTGATACAAGGGAGAGAATTACGGCTTTTATCCTCACACACACTTGATACATTATATCCATTGTTGATGTATACTGCCTGTAGATTCGGGGATATTAGCAATTTTCACTTTCTAACTATTCAAATTGTAATATTAATTACATCAGGGTGTGTCTTTTCTATTTTTGTCCACCAGATAGTTTTATTTCCCCCTCTATACTATATGGATTAGGGCTATATATTGTTTTCCGATTAAAATTCATTCATTTGTATATTTTGAGCCTATTTATTGGAAAATTCTAGCTCCTCGACTATTTATATGGAACCTATGTTGCCAACCGCGATTTGGAGACACCGTACTTGGAATTGGTGCAGTGTGTACTTTTGCTGTCATTATGAAGTACACGTTATAAAAAACAAACAATTTGTTATAAATGTGTTTAACGAACATGCCTTATCAACACTGTTCTTGTAGATCTGTCTCAACCAACTCAAATGACACGATTAGAATTAGACAGTTCTCCGATATCGTAATAGAATAACAGCTCTGTCGATTTTCTCAAATACCGTTAATAGGACAGTGCATTGATAACCCAGGTGTTCCCACGTTCCGTCAACAATTACCAACAGTCCTCAGCGGATGAAATTATCACACTGTCTGTGCTGTTTTCACACACTCTCGGCTGTTAATATATGGTAATGTGTTCGGTTGTTATTTGTCATTTGGTCCGAGTGCATATACGTCCACTTCCACTAATCCATATGCACTCTAGGCCGTCTAGGGGCTATAAATTATACTGTATATGGTGGATAAGGTATCAACAATAGACATACATTTATGGGCTCGTTTAATTTCGCCAAAATTGCTTTTGTCTCGCTCGTCTTAGCCCAGTTTAGTAAAGGAGGACAAGACATTCAACTTCAAGAGCAATTGGAAAAACTATGTAAACAAGGAGACAAGCATCGACAATTAGAAAGTTCGACAATTTCTCCACAAAACTGCATGGAAAGAAATGTGCTCAAGCTTAACACCAACGGATCTCATAATTCGTGGTTGTTTTGTTTTAACCCAGCGGTTTAGGTAATGAGTGTGGGCTCAAGTTGAAAAGAATATAAATTATGATTAACTTTAAGACTTTATGTATTTGACAGCGTTGTTTAACCAGGCATAACATTGCAATGGAAAAAATCGCTGGCTTGGAATGACACGACTTTTAACCTTCTCAGCAACCCTTTTACCAACCAAAGGCGAAGGATTGGAAAGGATCTTCTTGTTGCCCTGGTGCTCTCACATCTAAATGTAACATGAAGCCAGTCTATTTTTTGTTTGTCCTGTCATTGATCTGTATTTGTCATGTCTTGCACTTTTCTGTTGCCAGAGACGTCGAGAGTGGTTTCCTTTACCTATTGGGTTGGCACGCTGTCGTGTTAGTGAAAAAACCTTAAGTGCCGCATTAAACCTCAATCAAACAAACAAAGAGAATGACTATCTGTCATAAGCGTATAGGTAGATACGACGGAACATGTCCTGACAGCATGTATGTTATAATGGCGACGATCGTTTGACATCCGAGTTTATGAATGCGGCACATTCGAGGGCTTCAAATTATTAGGTCACACAAATGTGTGTGCCTTAGACAACCCCTACAGTACATGAAAATACAGATATAGATGACTTCGTGTATAATACCCAGGAAGGTACAGCATCACAATAACGTATTATAATGGTAGCTAAAACATTTAATTAGATACACAATAATAACAACAAATTTGTATGGATAACATCTTCCCTCTTTGTTCAATACGACGGATTCGGTGTTAATTCTTACACCTTATCGACACCTTTAATAAACATTATCGGAAGACTGTTTGCCTCCTAAGAAGTTTGAATCTTTTCAGTGCCGCCACCGTAGAATGAATTTGTTCATTCTGCTTAATTTCGAAGGCTGCCAAGATAATTTTGATTTTCGGAACAGTTCAATATCATCCTTTGATGTGTATACGACAGATGTAGTAACACACAATGTGATACGGTGATGTGGTCATGCACGCGGTCTATTGTGGCGTCAAAAATTCTAGGTCAATTTGACAGCATGAATATCTTAAATCTACTGTAGCTAGGTGAGGTAAAAGGTATGGTGTCAGTGTAGGCTACTATGTCTAGTTATGACAATGGGTCTGTGAATAAGAAAGTGTTATTTTATATAATAATCTGAGGTATTAAGTCTAAATGTAGGCCTATGTATGGAGAGAGCGGACAAGGTATCTGGCCTGGTGTAATTATACGGAGGCAAGATGATGTATTTAATCGGTGCCAATATACCGTGACTAGTTGAAGTATTAAGCCTGTTGTATATTTTTATTGTTGAGAAAGACAATTTCACCTGTTGTACATATAGCTCAAATTTCACCAAGCGTGGTACTAGACATGGTGTTGGTATACTGTGTCTAGGGAAGGCCACGGGCATCAGGATTTAAATACCAGAAGGTTGTTGCTAAAATGTCACCATATGTGGTACTGGACATAGTGTCGGTATACTGTGTCTAGGGAAGGCCACGGGCATCAGGATTTAAATACCAGAAGGTTGTTGCTAAAATGTCACTATATGTGGTATTGGACATGGTGCCGGTATACTAGCTGTGTCTAGGTAAGGCCTCGGGTATCAATGCTTAAATACCAGAAGGCTGTCTCTAAAATGTCCCCAGGTGTGGTATTTGACACGGTGTCAGTACTGTGTCGAGGTAAGCTTAAATACCAGAAGGTAAAAAAAATATCATAAACACCTGGAAATCGTCGCTCTGAAGAGGAAGACAGAGTAAACCTTAAATTCTTTAATAGGCATATAGAAGTCGGTGTATAGATAACTCAGGACAATTTTATGGATGAACAACTTCTTTATTTAGTAAAGAGTAAACCTTTACTAAATGACGATCACAAGAATCGATATGTAAGTGACATTTATTGACAGAACGTGCTGATAAATATAAAGTCAACAGCACTATTCTATTAGTGATATTTGATTTACCGAATTCGAGTCTCGACGAATTAATAATGCTGTCACATGAGGACGGCAGTGTTATTCGCGTCCCTTTTTCTAAAACACGAACCATCAAATCTGCAATTAGTTTTGCGTATTTCGGAGTTAAGGTTAAGGAAAGGGTAGGTTGTTGCAATTGATTAAAAGAAATATGCGTCAAATCAGTACATCGTACAAATGTTCGAGAAGAAACTTTATCACACGCTCAAACTGGCCAGATAATGTTAGTTCGAATACAACTTCAATAAAATCCACAAATTCATAAAAAGAGTTTGAAAACTGAAAAAGGAAAGTCTTAAATAGAGACAGTACAAAGTAACAGGACCGGAGTTAGCCGTCAGTAAGCCAAGGTCTAGTCATATACATTGTAAATGAAATTAACGAGAAAATATCCAGAAATTTGGCAGTTTTTACACATGTGAAATACATACTAATAAAGAAGATCATGAAGATATTGTGCTACGTGCTTATTTCTCCATGTCTAAAATTTTGAAACAATTATTGGGGTAATACCTATCCAACTGACCTACACCATTGACAAATATTGCTCTGGTGAAACCTGTACATTTCACATCAACTGTTCCAAGTAAGTATTTATCCCTCTCGTTTTTTTTTATTATCAAAGAGCCGTTTTTGTCGTAATGGTTCCACAAAGAACCATACTATTTTCTACAAAACCCTAAAAAAACCACTATTTCTAAGAATGTAGTATCATTAGCAAATATTTAAACATGGGCTGTTGGGCGGAGATCATTACCAGGCATATTAGAACATACTGCTCCGTTATTGAATACCAGCTATACATCACATCTCATTAATACATCACCATAGAGATGAACCAACTAGCATTCAAATATATGTACCAAACAAACATTTTATCTTCTTTTCGTCAATATTACTTTACGAGAACGTATCCAGCTTCCAAACGTATGTCCACCATTACCCCATCCACAACACATTCACTAGACCTACACTGACCATTTCAAAGAACCAATTGAACTTATTATAATCGTGGAATTGCTGGCCCGTTATGATGAGCCAGGCTGCCCTCGATCTTTACCAAGCGGGTTACATTTTCATTTATTTTGACATCAAATACGCAAACGTATATTTTACATTCTCGTTTCACTTTAATACTGGGTACTCCCCTGTTGTTTGTAGTTCTATTATATAATAGTTATATATGTTATGTATTATTAGTATGTATTGCATGAGCCTATCTGCCCACATAAAGTAATGGGGTATTATCAACCCATGTGAGCTTCTTTTCCCAACAATTTTCTAGAATAATTTGTTTCAAACTTGGTTTTTAACCGAAACAAATTTACACAACCAGTTTTCTGTGCTGATAAAGAAACTATAAGTTCACAAATCGCCTATCTTATTTATGTTTTCTTTTAGTTTTGTTTTACCTCCTTATTTTTTCTTATCTGTATCTCTGGGTGTCGCACTTCCTCTGTGTCTGGCTCGTATATAGGCTACTCGCCTTGTGTTAAATTTATATGTTTGCTTCATTTTTTTAGGCGATTGATTGATGGGTATTAAACGTCATGCTTAAATGTATTTAGCGAACAACAACAAAAAATAACTCCGAGTATTAAATACAAATGTTGGAAAGTTAATGTTCTTCCATAGCTGACTGGCTAAGGGCAGTTTGTTTGAAGATCCACACTGCTGTCTTTACTTAGCACTGGAGGAAAATTAACTACCCAGCCGGACTCCAGCAAAGTTGCACGATGTGGCTCTGGCAATCTCGGAGGTGTTTTTACGAGGTTTTATCCAGGCTGTTCCGCGGATTTGAGCAAGGAATCCTGTGAAGTGGACAATCCATCGCCATATAAATTAAACACCCTGGATACGTCGTTAAAACCCAAACCAAACAAAGAAACACATACAATGTGTTAGATTAACATACACTGATAAATATGAATAAAATTATGGCACTCTGGCGATTTGATAAACTTAAGCTTCTCATCAATAATTGTTATTTACAAAGCCAGTGAAATCTCTATCTTGTTTTAAAAAAAAATGTTTGCTCACATGGTGACTGATGAAATGGAAACTGGGGTATATAGTATTATACAGATTCACTTGCTCTAGTTATGATAGTCAGTATATCAGTCAAAAGTAACACAACATTTCCTTATTTCAGACAGAATTCCATTAAGTACTTAATTACTTAAAAGGAAGGGAAACCACAGAGCTGGCCGAATTAAGCTTGTCGTAACAATAACCTGAGATGCCTATATGTATACAAAACATGATTCCATGTAGCACGCTATGGGTGCTTGGTATTCCGCGACAAAATATTAACTCGAACACAGAGTCGACGTTTTTGTACATCGATATTCGCATTATCATCAAGATTAGAGCCTACTGAATTTAAAAGTCGGGTTATATGAACATCACAGGAGCATGATTAAAATGAAAATAACGTGATATGTAACCAGCTGCATGGCTGTAAATGCTATTAATGTTTCTATAATCTGGTTTACATGTTTTCCGTAGCAACTAATGAATACCAAAGCAGGTGTTCCGATTTTAAAACAAGTCATACGGAACACGACTAAAATAATCGACAAAATTGCATGAGTATTTACACTCGCTGCTGTTAAAAAAAAGTATCAGAAATTAAAACACAAAAGGTGTCCAAATCCGATTATCAAAGTCAAAGGGTAAAATAGGTTTAAATAGTAATATAAGAGTTATTATTATACTGAAAGGCATGAAAAACAGTAACTCTTTAATAAAATTTTGATGAAAAGATACATCGTATGCTGGCTGATTGTGGCCATTTATATTCACCCTCTTGGCGTGGACGAAAACATCCCCACACCGTTATAATCTCGAGTGGCCGCAATCAGCCACCATAACATCGACAAATCCTTTAAAAAAAGGGGATGGTTCTGTTCATAGAAACATTAGTTATTTACACAACAGAGAAAGTATCCCGGTTAAATATCCGACATATCTTAACTGCAACAAAATGTATCCATTGATAGCTCTTCTACACTGTTCTTATCTGTACTTATAGCTCAGAGTTATCACAGCTTTAATTACGCAAGACACAATGTCTTGCTTCACGTAGACTTGATCAAGGAGCTTTGCTGCATAAATCTCACTAAATCTGACAATGAGGTGGCGTTTTTGTTTCACTTTGTGTTTGTATTCACTTAACCTTTTGGGTAATAGAATAGCGACATAAATGGCTAGCGTCTATTGACGACATCTTATAACTTTCGTGAAATCAATACCAAACACTCGACCCCTTTGAAAACGTATTGAATGGAAAGGTAAACAATATGCAGCGTCATCGATTGGTAGACATTTATCAAATTCAGATAGGGTTACAGGAAATTTGGAAATTGTCATATAAACGAAACTATGACTAGTTGTTTTATATTAGGTAAAGTAGCGTGAAATTGGCGCGCCCAGTTAAATGACGCATCAATTCAACACGTAAAAATTACAATAGCTTGAAGCTAATTCGATTAGATTTTGATACCATCTGTCAAAAGCCAGGAAATTATGTAGTTAGCTCATCAAGGCAGGCAGTTATGATGTGTACGCGATCATATTAACTTTGTTTATTGTCGGTGTTGTCTGTTTCAACAAAATCGGATATTGTTCATCCAACCGTTATCATTGTGCAGCATCGATGCGTAAAGCCGTCGTCTTTTGACAGTTGCCTTTGTATGATAGCGATCAAACACTGTAGACCTTAAAGAAACGTTTTTAATCGAAAACAAATAATACAGTGCAATATCGAAAATAATCGCTTGTCATGCTTTATATGCAAATCCATGGTTACCAGGAAATTTGGAAATCGATAGAAAAACGAAACTTTGACTATTGAATTGTGTAAATTAAACAACCGTGAAATAGGAAAGTTGAATTACTGGACGTTTGGTAGAAAAGAAGGTCAGAAGTCGAGGAACTGAAATATGAAAGCCTTTGTATAGACCTTTCACTCTTGAGTGGCGGGCGATTAGGCTGGAACTTCAGCTCATCCGGTTGATCTCAGAACTAAAAGGCGGCATGAAGCCGACCTGTCTGTAATGTCCGTGTTGAGCTTCCTTTGAACGCCACACATGTCATGGGTTTTCTGCCAGTGATGTTATACATGTAAGATGTTTCCGCCATCCATTTGGCAATAGCGCCCGTCATATTAGTTAAACAAGTGTCGTACTTCTCAACTTATAGGTGTGTTCAATAAACGTTTGTTATCGAAAATTAAAAACAAGCGAAAGTGGTCAATTGTGAATTTTTTTATATCAGCACATTATATGTGTACCGTACGTGACAATGAGGATCTACTGTTTAGACCATTGATAGTCAGAAAGCCAATGGTATTTATTATAAAGAGATACGTTCATTACATATGCTACAGAGTGTAATTTTTCTTCCGTTTATTAAAATTAATTCGAACAAAACTAATTTTAAAAAATATACCACGAAATTTATGATGTTGATCAAAAAGCAACAGAATGGTACAGCATAACCATTAGATGAAGATTTAAGATTCTTCAAAGAACCTTGATTGTGTGGCAAATATTAGTGAAACGTCCAAGATGAGACAATATGCAATTTAAATCAAATTAAAAAACCAATTTACAGATAGTTAGCCCTTGACGGTGGTTCAGTGTTTTTACGAAGTTTCCTTTATTCAGGTTTTCTGCCGTTTTAAGTAATGCAAAAGTGTGAAGTTGACAAACCGTCGTATAAGTGACATACCCTATAAAATAACGACGTCAAACCCAAGTCAAAGAAACTGGTACTCTTCGTTGAGGAAACTCGGCAAATGGTCGTCATAGAAGTGAATTAGAACATTTTTACACAACTGGTTAAAATTAACATTTTTAAAGCCTTATTAATAATAATGTATAGCACAGTTACCGAATACATCTTCAGCTGATTCACTGCGCACATTACCCAGAAAGCTCTTCCACAAATCCAGTACCCGAATCTCTAGTCACAAGGGCCTGAATCGCCCATATAGCCTTGGCTGTTTTGTTTTTATTATGCGTCCCGCCCCGCCCCCTCCTCTCACTCCTCTCGAAATTTTACATTCCTAGTATTTCCTACAAACTATATTCAATAGAAAAAAAAAACTCGTACAGTTTTAGGAGAGCAAATGTGTGTACAAATTAACTGGAACTTGGACGTGTTCGAAAGCATCACTTACAAATTGTTTCCTATTTAATGGCGATGCCGTGAAACTGGTTTGTAAAAAAATGTGTTTGCACAATTGACTTTAATGATTTGCAGCCATCACAAAACAGTAAAGATGTATTTGCCAATATATTTCAATTATATACTTTAACATTAATCGATTGATCCGCAGAAACTTTAATACGGTCACAAAACATTCGTCATAGAATATAAAGGATAATTAACGTTATAATACCTTGGTAAAATTTAATTTATACAGAATTTATGTCTTTAAATTGTTCCAATAATCAAAATAGAGGACTTAAATAGTATTAGCCAATTCATTTTATTTGTTTACCACAAACTTAATAGGTTAATCCAGAAAATTTAAAACGGTCTTAAAATAAAAGAATGTTAACGTTATAATAATTTGGCAAAGTCTCAGTTATACTGAAATTATTTTTGTTTTTAATAAAATGTTTTTTTAACGAGGTACTAAAAATACTGGCAGAATTTCGTGATACGTTCATTAAAGTCGAATGTGAATCTTCAATTTCGTCTGCAGCTGTATCTGAAAATATTTTGAAAGGCGAGCTAAACGAACATGACATTAAACATACATTATTTAACAGCGATATTGTAAAATGGTCTGTTTGCGGGAAATTACTAAAAATAACAAGCTGGAGGTCAATGCGGAATTAAAGAGAGTCACATGTATCGCGTTATACCCTTTATTGTAGGTTATTTCGAATAGAAGACTGATACACCAGTGTTTTTTTTAGAGTAAACCACGCCTAGCCTAAAAGTGTGGGCAGGATTCACGTTTGTGTTCACACGAATACAGAATCATTTTGTAAATTATTACCTAACATAAATGGTTGTATCACATGGATACCGAAGTCATTTTGTAAAAACCGTTAATATACATAACTGTTTTTTTTCCCACACGAATACGGACGACAGTTTGTAAACAGTTGGTTTACATTAAATACTTTGCTTAAATGGTTATTTTCACACGAATTCTGTAAATTGTTACTTAACATAAATGGCTGTGTTCATATGAATACGAAAGTCATTTTGTACATTGTCATATGTTGATACATCATTTAAGACGACATAAACTTTGTATTCTGTCTTAAGGTTAGTTCTATAACCAATTCCAAACTCTAAACACGAGTCTAACACGGAATCTAACCCTAACTTGAACCTAACCGTAACAAAACGTTGACACGTAAAACGACATCGTATCTTGTATGGCTAATCTAATCCAATGGCGCTAAATTTAAAAAAAAAATGTAATTGGCGTTTTCGGTAAATGGCGTATGGTGTTTTAACCAATAACGCCGGTAATACTCTGACAATAACTCGAACGAATCTGCAGATCATTTGTCAGATACCCAAAATTCTACATTTAACTGATCAACACCGGTATAATATGATCTCAAGCATATCTTTGGCTTAACACCATACCCACCTATGTACAAAAATGACAATTAGAGAAAAAGAATTTTAAAAGTTTGATTACTATATAATATTTATTTAAAATGGAAGACATCTTTTTATGTTTATTACTAAAATTTCGTCAAAATTAATGCCGGGGTCTTGTGTTCATTGGACCCCTGTGTGGCTAAACAGAACGACAAATGTGGACATGGGCAGGTCTGGTTTCAAACTCTCGATTATTATTTTGATTATTGCCTATTTCGACGAAATGTGATCCACGTTGTTAACACGTTGGCGAGTGCCGATACATTTAACGACATAGCGACACACAAAGCATATATACGTGAAATCCTATTTCACCACAGACAAGTCTTCACAAGCTCACTGGTTTTGTTTTTCATCCAACCGTAACATTACGCTACATCGATTAATAAAGCGAGACTCTAACAACAAGCGCGTTTGTAAAATGGAGATCAAACATTTCAGACTTTAGTGAAACGTTTTTAATCAGAAAGAAATTATAACGAACGATATAGAAATAAAATCGGCTGTCATGTTTTGAATATAACAAATGGTAGCAGGAAATTGGGAAATTGACAGAAAAACGAAACTCTAACTACTGTATTGTGTAAAACAAACAACCGTGAAATTGGGAAGCTGGACAACGGGCGCTTTGCTGTGGAATAATATCATAATTGGTAGAATCGGAGACAAGAGCCATTTATATAAACCATTCATTCAAGCGTGACACAGTTGAATTAAAAAAGATCAAAAGCACGATTGTGGGAGGATTTCAGACAGCGAACAAGAAATCTTTTATTCCGTAGACATAAAGCATCTGGCACCGTTTCACCAGAATTTCCTGAAAACTTTTGAGGAGCTCAGTACTTTTGGTTATCAATCCGAGATCGACATCGGACAAAATACCTGTTATACTCTTCAAGCATGGAAGGTGGATAAAACGCGCATATGGACTAGTTAGTTGTACACTCTTTTTTCCCACTCTGTTCAATGGTTGTTTAATTTTTGACAGCATAAAACAATGCACAAAGTTAATAAAATGATTCTGTATTGTAGGATTTGTACCAATCAGAAGTTGTCTTCATCGGTCAGCCATCGTGGGTATATATTGAGAGAGTTGCTATCTAGCGCACTATAGTAAGTCTAGCGGTGACATGGAGAATGGATTGGGGTGTATTATCACTATCAGTTTGTTTGTTTGTTTGATTGGGGTTTAGCGTTTTACTCAAGGGTATACTTCACTTATATAATGCCAGGTGGTGGCTTTACACTGCACTTTGCCTGATTACGGCGGAAAACCGAGAGAAAACCTCGTCCAAATCCACATAGACAAGGTCGCGGGCCGGGTGTCTAGAAAACACAGACCACAGAGCCCAGACCTAGAAAACACAGACCTAGAAAACACAGACCACAGACCCCAGACATAGAAAACACAGACCCTCAGTTTTTACGAGGTTTCAAGCTATAATAGCGTTTATTTAACATTTATACAACAAGCGTT
>JAVFBX010206013.1:0-12265 GCA_034783855.1 Mopalia kennerleyi
TATTTTCCCCAAGTTTCATTTGTATTCGTCAAAATCTGAATATTTCATGTCGCTTAACACGAATTTCCAAAGAAACGAGCCACAACGTGTGTTTTTTTTCAGTGTAGTTGGCCATTTTGTCCCATTCCAGAAGCACTGAGGAACACTTTTTTATGTCCATTTCAACTATTTTGTAGATTCTTGGACAAAACACTCTTAATCTCTGTGGAATTAACTTAAAAATACAATGTTGGGGATAGACATTAATTGTTCAATACGGCGACTTCACGGCCTGGCAGTTTAAAGTGAGAAAATCTCTAAATTCGTTCTGTAGTTTTGTTTCTACGGTCCGCAAAGTGTTTTGCGTAAAATATCGTTACAGAAATTGTACCGAAGGATAGAACGTCGAGGCACTGGCACTGGCAATTTTCCGAATGATAAATATCAAACGTCTATAGCCTATTTATTATGATTACATTTATATGTGTATGTTAAGACGGGTCAGAATCCATATTAAACACTATACTAGTAGATGTGGCGTCAGTATCCCGAAAACGCAGAATATTTCCAAAATAGTTGCAATTTTTTTCGAAATAAAAAAAACACAATTCTGGAAAATGGACGAATGTACGTTGCATTTCATACAGGAATATTGATTATACACAAAAAGTTTAAAGTTCGTCATATTTACTATATTGCAAAGATCACAGACCTTGTTACACCAGCCTAATGTCTTCAACAGGAAGGACATGGTGATTATGGCGAAATGGAGGTAAACTTTGAAATATAGTCTACTCAATAAGATTTAATGTTTTTCGTGAAATCTTAGGAATTTTAAGAAAAAGGAATATAATTGAATAGGGTTAGTGTTTTAAATATATTATAATCTGTTGTAGGTAGGTACTGACGTTGAAAGAGGTTTAAATAAAGACTTTACAGTACATTATATATATATATATATATATTAAACTAAATGCCTGTGCACTGCGTCCATCACAACAGAGATTTACAAAAGAAAGTACCGTACATGTTTGTTTCGTTTAAAAATCAAATTAAAAACGACAACATCAATTTTGTTTAACTAATTATTTAATGGGATGTTAAAATGTCGTTTATAAGCCAGGGGTAGGAATATAATTTAATTTTACAGAATTGTTCTCGCATGGATGTATATAAGTCAGGGACGTCCTCTAATCACGCTGAAAATATAGAGCAGGTCACATCCACTTTCTCATTAGTTATTAAAGAAAGTAGTCCATGCCGCATCTCAGCTTTGATTTTATTTATAGCTGAACAGGGCATGAGACAAGAGTATTGATTCGCCTCAGTGACCGTGAACGGCTTTGATTTTAATCACAAAGTCAGTCCCTTTTATTTGGTATCAAGTAACGTAATCTGGGTTTTGTGCATTGTTATTTTGCCTTTTATCTTCGGGGTGCATACTTTGAGCATAGCCGTTTGTCATGCTGGAAATATCTCTTCTCTAGCAGGGCGATTGATAAAGCTGATTCAGGAGCGATCGATGACGGACATAAAGGCGTACACCTGGTATTATGAGCAGTCTCAGCACTTCGGACATCATGGAAATTGCTTCTTTCCAAAGAAATTTTAAAAAATGCGAAACAAAATATTCGTTGATTTCTATAATGAACATAAACGGAGCGTTTTATGTTAACGTTGTACTCTATATTATTTAAGATAACCGCTGTTGATGGGGGTAAAATGGCGCAAACCACCCCGTGATTCCAGCAGTCATATTTACATACAGGTTTAAATTTAAATGGCAACCACACTCCAGCGATGTATACAAGCGTAACAAGAAGTCTACTTATTCACATCCAAGACCAGGCAAATTCCGATACAACACACATTAAACTAACGTTGTAACAGCCTGGAATAGTAAGACTTTATGGATTTTTAACTTCTGGGGTTTTTCAGCTTGAAAACGGTGCTAGTATCTGCACTGAAACGTTGCGTATGAATAAACCCAGAAGTTGAAAATCCATAAAGTCTTACTTATTAAGTATAAATCTTGGCATGCAGATTGTCTTCAGCTTATATACAGAAAGCGCGAACGTAAGAGAAATTTGTTTGAGATGTGTTTGCTTGTGTTAGATTTCAGGGAATTAACGGAGCGTGAGATGTGTAGAATTTTGGGATGTCGCGTTTTAATGAAGCCGAACACGCGCTTTCTTGTGGCGCGTTTTTCAAAGCGGTTGACGTGTACGTCACTTTTTAATCAAGAATAAGATTAAAGGTGAGAATTGTCGTGGATTTGTTTGAAAAGTGACTGTTTTCATCGACATTATAACGAAAACGGTGTATTGGTGTCCTTTTTCTTTGTTCAAGAGTCAAGTTAGGAGGGCGGTTATCATTGGTTGCAGTTAGTTGTTGTTAAACTAGCCATGTCAAGACCCATGAGTGGTTGAAGACACCCAAGCACACCAACCCATCACTCGTCATTGACAAACAAGGAATAATGTTTCACATGTGTTTCTTTGTGCTAAATTTCTGGAAATTTACGAACCGTTAGATAGGTAGAATTATGGGATTACATTTTTCTTAAGAAAGTCCAAGATCCGCTTTTACACGGTGTGTAGTTCAACGCGGTCGATGTGTAACTTTTTAATCCGGAATAAGATGAAAGGTGAAAATGGTCGTGAGTTGATTGAATAGAGAATGTTTTCATGGAAATAATAACGAAAACGGTGTATTGGTGTAATTTATTTCTGGTCGAACAGATAATTTAGAAAAAGGGGTCATCATTTGGTGGTGGTAGTTGTACATTGACTGTCAATAACAGGCGTTGTGAAAAGCCTGAACACTATCGCCCCATCAGCACAGACAAAACAAGGCAAAATGCAATGGCCGTCATTATTTAATAAGGAAGGCATGTACGTTATTATGAAGTTAAATGTGGAATGCCAACTGACTGTCCAGTGTTGCAACAGTGCGTACGATGTATACGTGTAAAATGACGTAGAATTACGCATGTCTGTAATTCCTGGGGTTCGCAAGCATTTTATGCAGAAATGAATGACGCATGAGTTGAAGCGCACTCGCTAACCACTACGCCACGGCCGCGGGCGGTTGAATACTCGAAGCTTCATGAAACAGAAATTAATAATATATCTGATAAAAGTCTTCAAGTTGTCTGTAGCAGTATCGCACAAAATTAGAACTAAAACGGGTGGATCAAAAAGTAGGATCGAAAAGAGGGACAACTCAACGGCGCAGCTAGGTAGGCATATAGGTTTTACTTTTTCTCTCCATGTGTCCGTATGTCCGGGAAGCTTGTCCGGGCTGTATCTTGGTTACTATTTAACTTAGGCTTTTGTAACTTGCTAAATGCGTTTTCTATGTACGCAGATGTGCAACGTAGAGAACAAGTCACGGAATTATGCAAATTTCCTCATTAATTATGCAAATTGGCTCCGTTTGTCTGAGAAGCTTGTCTGGGCTGTATCTTGGTTAATATTTCACTTAGGCTTTTGCAATTTGCTTAGTGCATTCTTCTATGTACGCAGATGTGCAACATAGAGAAAAAATCATGGAATTATGCAAATTTCCCCATAAATTATGCAAATTGGCTCCGTTTGTCAGGGAAGCTTGTCTGGGCTGTATCTTGGTTACTATTTCACTTAGGCTTTTGAAATTTGCATAGTACATTCTTCTCTGACGCAGATGTGCTACATAGAAATAAATCATGGAATTATGTAAATTTCCCCAATAATTATGCAAGTTGACTGCGTTTGTCTGGGAAGCTTGTCCGGGCTGTATCTTGGTTACTATTTCACCTAGATTTTTGAAACTGGCATATTGGATTCTTCTGTATACGCAGATGTTCAACTTAGAAAAAAGTCACGGGATTATGCAAATTTCTGCTGTCACACAGAGAAGTTTCCCTCATTAGGTTAATTTTTGGTGCACTGCATGTAAATATGAGTGTCTTGGGTGGACTGCGGTGTTGGAGGGCATATTGTTTAGCAATCTCTGATTGCCTTTCTCTTGTCTAAACTTTTGTCCAACGTGTCCAAAATTCAAAAGCCAGTTGTTGTTCTCTCTAACGCTCTCGTAATTAACGACCTTCGCGCACAAAGTTTCCAGGTGAAGGAAGAATTAATCACTGTTGATTTCATTGTCAACAACTGATTGGGTAAGCGGTTTCGGGCACAGAGGATCACTCAACTCATCCGTGGTGAGTGGATAACGGTTAATAATCTCATTCTTCAAGGCAAATTACTGTACCTGTGATTGTTACTCTACCGACGATTGTTGATACGTTATAGTTGTCTTCCCCATAGTAGCAGGGAACCTTACGGTACCATATTTTTTAGCTTGGATTTAAGTCGAAAATATATAAATACAGCTTTTAGAACCTAATTATGCCAATCAGATCAGTTTTCGAGACGTCCAAGAAGAGGCGCTTTGACAATATTCTCAGAAAGAATCGCATGCATGAACCTTAATTGGTTTTACTTCAGGATCGTTTTGTTGCAATGTTGTATCCTCAACGGTAACAGTGTCCTTGGTAATTTCAGATTGCCAAAGAAATTCTGGCCCGGTAAACCACGTAGAGCCATTTATATTGGCAGTTTGTTAGATCTCGGAATCTTCAACTGTTCTAGTAGAAGATGGTCGCGCCATTGCTCACATCGAACCTTCAGGTCATCTGGTAATTCAGAGTCCCAATCAGCGTTGTCTCTGCAGAGTTGTTGTAGAACTAGCAGTACTGGAGCCAAGAAACTTTAGGGTTCGTATCTACCAGTTGGAGTAGACAGAATTCCTCTTCGTGCCATGACGTTATTTGATGAAGTATTGTCCTCCATTACGACATATCTGTTGAGTGTTCAAAATCAGATCAACTGCCCCCTAGACAACAGGAACAGACTTTAGACCATCGTCGACAAAAAAAATCTTGACGCATTAAGTCATGGGAACCAAATATTTCCTTATTGTCTGTCGCAGCTTGTTGGACTCCATAATAAGCGTAAGCTGGAGACAATGCAGCGACAAACAAGTGGACCTTCATTCTAAAGTCGACAGGGTCTACATCAAAGTTTCGTTGTCCCACCTAAAAAGCGTTGCATGTCCCTATGTTTTTATTGGCGCGAAACTGGAAAAACATCTGTTCCATATCACATATGAAGGATGCTTGATCCTGACTAAATATACATAAAGTTCCACGGAGATTATTTATTAAATAAAGGTCTTAAAAGGAAACTGTCAGTTAAAGACTTTCCAGAATACTTCGCACGAGTCTTTTCGCATGGTACAATCCATGGTGGGGAACTAACCAGATAAGTCCACGATCGTTTTTAAGTTCACATTTAGGAACTGTTTCCGCTTGGTCATCATTAATGACGTTATCCATAATTTGTGCATAATCCTTTCGGTATTTCGTATCTCGCCCTAGCCGAGGCTACAGATGCTTCAACCGTCGTATTGCTAATCTTCCGTTGTTCTGGAGTATCATGCCTGTGTTAACTAAAGGAAGGGGCATCTCATTATGTTAATCCCCATCAAATGGATTCATTCCTTTATGATTCTGAAGAACCGCAAATCATTATGAGATGGAGCAGCCGTATCTGAGTAATGTTCATTAAAGTCTAGTTCCATCGTACGTGTGACGTCCGCTGGACTAATGACTTCCTTGATGGTCGTTTCTAGAGATATCTGTAAATCACTGACATGTGCACTCGCGTTGTCTGTCGTTGATCAGTTCACACTTGAAAGAATACGATGGCTGATTGCAATGTTGTCGTGATAATCGTTTGGTCTTGGTGTGCCATGCCAACAATTTTCCAGCCAAGATCCGTTCCTTGGCCATACGCCTCGGTCCCAACTGTAGTTATAGCGTCACGTGGGGCCAATGCACATGAGCAGTAATATCCAAAGAGGAGTCCCAAGTCGGAGTCGCAGAGCGGCATAGTTTAATCTGCAATATGTCTTAGGTTGGGTCACTGTCTCGCAATATCTGGTGTAGGGATGTGAAAACGACTGGAAGGCATGACATTTCAAGAATACGCGGTGGGTAGTGCTATGATCAAGTTGCTGTCGTGACCTCTCATTCAGAGTTCATAACATATGCGACTGGTGACGACTTGGTTTGCAGCGGTCATAGTGGAAAGAAGGTTTGCTGTGGTGCCATCAATTTGTAAATCATTGTAGTTTTTTTTTCAGGTATAAAGGTTGTGTCGGATTGGGTATCCAGAAGGGGGTAGATTAGTAATTCATGATCTGATCTTTCGTGGTGCGACAGCCTACTGGTATGATCATTGAACATTTACAGTTCATTCCGGAATCGCTGAGATGACTTATGCCGACATGAGTACTTTCTGTCTTTGAGTCGGTCTTGGTGTAACCCTTTGTTGTAGACCTGTTTGTCAACTGGAATCCACCTTGCAAGGCTGTGTGAGCTTGAAGCATGTCTTGCATGATTTTCGTTGATTACAGTTTTAGAATGCGTGTCCCTGTTCTAGCCTATGTTTACACAAGAAATGAATGCCATTTATGTGAATAAAGTAAGTTACTAATCACCATGGTCCGATAAAAGTCTTCAAATTGTCTGTTACATTATCGCACAAAATTAGAACTGAAACGGGTTGATAAAAAATAGAATCGAAAAGAGGGGTAACTCAACGGCGCAGCTAGGGCTGTTAATGAGATACGCCAATGTAGTGGTTTAACTTTTCATTAAAACTTAGGAAGTACATTCATACCTACATTACTTATGCCTTTTTTTTTGTTATTAAAACAAAAATCCTGTAGCATTGATATCTATAGATATAGTGACGTTGATATGTCGCCATACGTGGCTATAGAATTGCAGGTTATTATGTTTGTTACGGAAAAAAGTATGAAGAGAGACTGTTACGAGGATGTGTGTTAGTTTACGCCTGCACCTGAACAAAAGCAGACGTGTGTCGTAGGACCATGGTTATAAACCACGAAAACACCGCACGGTTGCAATGATGTCTACAGCTGTAGTGCGAGCTTGCTACATATAAATTACGGTAAAAGCTTCGTGTTCACGTGATTAAACTTAAATGCCTGGTCACACTTCATACCCAAAAAGTTAAATTAATTTAACGATTTACTAGTTTACGATCTCTCCAGTTCACCACTTCTTTTTAGACAGATTTTAGATTTGATCCCATGCGCTCTTGTAGTCTGAGCAAATATTCATTCCTCCAAAAAAATTCCAGAAGTTGTCAAGAAGTTTTGTCCCTTTTTCCAGGGAAGTTGATCAGGTGTTGTCTGCATGCTTGATCTTTAAGTATGGGTCACGGTCATCATTTACAGTTGGAAAACCATGTTTTACAGCTGGGCATATGAAATGATTAGGACAAATGGCAATGTGGGAGTTAATATCATCATGGACGTAGGTTAAAGGCCTTGAGTTATCAATGGTATGGGCTTCACAAATAGTGGTTCTAAGTTGATCTGCGATCAGAGAGTTTTTCCAAATGACCTTTCGAAGGCATCGTTTGACAATACCAACAGCACATTCATACCTACATTACTTATGGTTTTGCTTTGTTATTAAAACAAAAATTGATATATGTAGATATAGTGACGTTTATGTGTCGTCATACGTGGCTATAGAGTTGCATGTTATCCAGTTTGTTACGGAAAAAAGTATTAAGTTATAAATTCAATTTTTCTCTTGCGAATTCAGCTGCCTACCTCTCGTTGGTCTTTGAGGAGGTTTACCACTCTCATTACCAACACGAGCACCTCCATTTTCATTCAATTTGTAGTCTCCGTCACATTCCAGCGGATTTAGACTTAGAACAGTTTTGGGTGGAATCAATATTTCTGCTGCTCGAATTTGTCCATCCCAGCTCCTGGTAAGCTCTTGTACACGACCAATTTTCCACGTAGTTCGAGGTAAGTTGTGTTTAAGTAAGACGACATCTCCTACTTTAGGTTTGTACAGGGTTTGTATTGTGGGAGAATTTAGATTTGATCCCATTCGCTTTCGTAGTCTGAGCAAATATTCAATCCTGCAAGAATTCCAGAAGTTGTCAAGTTTTTGTCCTTTTTCCACACAAGAAGAAGTTGATCAGCCGATGTCTGCTTTATCTTGAAGTATGGGTCACGGTCATCATTTTCAGTCGGAAAACCATGTTTTAAAGGTGGGCTTATGGAATGATTAAGACAAATGGCAATGTGGGAGTTAATATCATCATGGACGTAGGCTAAAGGCCTTGAGTCTGGGCTTCACAAATAGTGGTTCTAAGTTGATCTGTGGTCAGACAGTTTGTCCAAATGACCTTTCGTTTGAGAATACCAACTAAACGTTCATAGAATCCACCATCCATGAGATGATTGGAAGGTGAAGTTCCATTCAATTCCTTGTGTAGTCATGAAGTTTTGGAGGTTGAAATCGGCCAACACCGAATTCCATAGAATGTTCAAGACAGTTTTGGCAGGCTTGGACTGGCTACCGTTGTCTGAGATGACTCGTAAAGGGGTTCCATGGACAGTTACAAATCGTCTGAAACACATTTTGGTCTTTTCTGTTTCTCCTTTGGCATAAAGTGGCCCAAAGTAATCAATCCTTCTGTGAGTTCAGCATTTTCATGCCGAGGCAACGGATTAATCCGTCTGTGTCTCGTTGTAGTCCAAGTTGATTGATAAGCTGTTGGTTTGATTCTGATTAAGGGCCTCAATGATGTCACAATAGACCTGTCCTTGTACGAATAATTCCCACAAAAGCTTACTCTGTTTTATTTTTAGCGACTCACAATGGACCAGTTGGCGTATCTCGCCGTTTAAGACTATCTATAAAGCGATTACACCAGGCTGTCAAATGTAGTAGTTTAGTCAAATTTGATTACGTTTCGGTACAGATGAGGAAAGGCGGATGGATCTTTGTCGTAGATGTCTTTGCTGAGAAAAGAGCTGAAGATGGTTTAAATTCTGACAGATCCTCTTTCACAGTCCAAGTGGGCCAAAGGTATGGGTTTGATGTTAACCATTTGGGTCCATGAAGCCATTGTCTAACCTGAGTTTAAATAATAAATTCTCCACGGGTATCTAAGTCTGAAGCGTAAAAGAAGTCAACACAAATCTTGTAATATAATTGGTCCAGTGTACAAACAGTCATTTAAACTGTTATTGTGAGGTCCGGTTTTTGCAGATGCGTCGTAGACAATTCTGACTTTGGTGGTGACCCTCTCAGGCATTACAACGGCATGGTGGGGAATGTAGTGTAATTTATGTTCAGTAACTTGTTCGAATACTTTCTCAAAAATTCCTAATTTCTTTTGTTCTAGAATAGTGTTGTTGTATTTGAGAAGTAGTTCAGGGTATTTTCGCAGTCTATGTATCAGTGACTTAAGTCGACCTAAGGCTAATTCTCTATTCTGTGGAAGTTGAACATTGTCAGATTTCCATGGCCAGGTCACGCGGTAGAGATTGTCTTTCACAGTTACCGTTTTGTTGAAATGTCTAGGACCTTATCGTTGCTAGTCTCTTGAATTTGATCAGCTATTTCCAGTGATTCCAGGTTCCAGAAATCTTCGAGATTTGGTTTAACGGGAAGCGATGTATCTGGTTTGTTCATTTAACAGTATGTGGTTCCTAAAAGAGAGGTTTATCATGTTTATATCTGTGGTATCTTCAAACCGTTTACCTGTTCTGCTTGTAACTAACCATCCAAGTCTTGAACCAAGGAGATATAGACCATTTTAGAGTTGAATTTTTTAGGTAGGACCAGATTAAGATTAAATGTCTTTCAAGGTAAGATTTTTCTGGACGTAAGTGGGATTTACGGTCACATATGATAAAACACGTTTAATTCGGCATGGCTTCCACAACATTTTCAAGAAAGTCAGTTCAATTTTTTCCTCACCCTCAAAGCCTAGTTGTTCACTTTTAGTTTCAGACTCTGTAATTTTTTAATGTTACAATTTATCATTTGCATTTTCAAATTTTGTATGAAAGTCAATAAGCTTAGATCCGACGTATTCCCGATCCAGATTGCTAATTCACGTCAAAGTAGATTTTTATACCTGGTTTTAAGTCATTTGAAGTAAGATACGAAGTTTTCTCAATAAACACAAAAGGTCTGATTTACTTCACAAATATTTTGATTAGATGATAAATTCCGTTCCGTGTATTCGATATCAGTAAATTCCCAATTGACGTTATCTATTCCAGGTTGTCCTCACAATGATTTCAAAGACTAAGGCGAAGTTCAAGTCCCCAGTTTCGGCACCATTTTGTTGAGAGAGCTTGCTTTATATAAATAAAGGTAAAACGTTCGTGTTCACGATAAATTGAACTTTAATTCCTGGTCACAATTCATACAAAAAAAAGATATTAAGTTAACGATTCACTGTCCGGACTGCCTTACTAGTTCACTATCTCACAAGCTCACTATTTCTCTAGTTCTTAAAAACTTCTCCTCTAAGCCAAATTCCTGAAAACCGTCCAAAACAGTCTACTGTTTACTCCTCTCCAATACTCAATCTGTGAATGACCTAGATGAAGTCCTGAATTGTTCGTGCTGCCTGACACGAAGAGTAATGGGATAAAATCAGAAGATATGACAAATCCAATTAAGTGGAGATATAATTATATTAAAACGAATGGAACAAAATGTTAATAAGAATTAAATCGCGTGCTTCGCGACAACGGCGGCTTTACCAAGGGTGAAGAATCGACCAAAGAACAAAGTCGAAAAATTCGAATTGTAGCCATGATGTCTACGATACAACGCGTACAGGAGCGACCGAAGACAAAACCTGCAGAGCATAAAACCTGCGGACGCGTTTTTCACGAGTACTCTAAACTCGTCGAGCAACAACGGAGATAAAAACGGTACTCTCACAGCCAATGAAGAATAACCCCAATACACCGGCGGTAGCATTGTATGAATAATGGTTATGACATGGGCTAGCAGCAGGGGGGGGGGGAGGGGGCGCCCCCAGTGAACAACCTTTTGTCGTATTGAAGCTTGCCCCCTGGAGGTTCATCCCGCAATGGATTCTCTGACTGCACCCACACTGATGCCGCGCCGCTGCTTCGACCAGATCCTGAACATGCTCGCCGACGAGAATGGAGACAGGTACACCGAAAAGGTTCTCACCGACTTTGAGCAGGTGAAGCTATTGAAGCACATCGGCGGAGACGGGGACAACACCGATGACCTGGATGCACACAACGCAGACGACGGGGACAACCCCAATGACCTGGCTGCGGAAAACGCGGACGACGGAGACAGGCATAACTGATGCCCTGATTGTCGGCTCTGGGAGCCCCCCCGTTGTCCAGGCCCAGTGGAAACAGAAGAACGAGAAGATTGTCTTAGCTCCTTATCCATTACAACAGCAATGCAACTGTGATGCGGCGGCATTACGGACGGGACAGCGACGTTCGGGTTCGTCAAGGCCGTCAATGGGGGGGGGGGGGAGGGGAGGGGCGGTATACTACAGTCCACCATCCTTCGCAAAGAACGGCATGCTCTTCCGGCAAACCCCCAACGGCCAGCCGCGGCATGCTTTTGCAGCAGATCCTCAACGGCCATACGACGACGTGCTCGTCAAGGACGTCAAAGGGGGGGCGGGGGAGGGAGGTATTTTACATTCGACCATTCTTCACAAAGCGCGACATGCTCTTCTGGCACACCCTCAACCACCAGCCGCGGCAGGCTCTTAACTCTCAACGGCCAATCGCGGCGTGCGCGCGAGAGTGCTGAACACACGCGCCTTCTCATCGCTGAGAAGGCTGACACCTTTTATTCATTTAGATATACCCGTCTGCTGAAGTATACGATGCGATAAACAACGTGCGCCTGGCTCTTGATTGGCACAACCGACCCCTGCGGTCGCTCCCGCCTGGCACGCAATGTAAAGTCCACCTGATGCGCCTCCAAAAGAGGGACTGCACTCAGCCGTGTAGCAAGTGCGGGAAGTGCAGCGAAAGAATGCAGCGTTCGAGAAGGAGTTAAACAGTTTGACCGGGATTGACACCTCCCCCAAATTTCAATTCAATGACTCGAGGAATAAACACATGCGCCTGAATCTTGATGGGCACAACCGACCTCTGTGGTCTCTCGAGCCCGATGGGCACGCACTGTAGATACCACCTGATGCGCCTCCGAAAGGGGCGGCACTCAGCCGTGTAGCAAGTGCGGGAAGGGTGTAAAAAACCGTTTGTTTCTCTGCCAATCTAGTGGGTATGGCAAGGAACATATCAAGACCTGGCAGCGAAAGAAGGCAGCGTTCGAAAAGGAGTTTGTCCGGGATTGACCCCTCCACAATTTCCAATAAGG
>JAVFBX010206024.1:0-12264 GCA_034783855.1 Mopalia kennerleyi
CCCTCAGGTATATGAGTGAGTCACAAGATGTGGCTCCAGCAATCGCGGGGGTGGTTTTTACGAGGTTTCCTCCCGGTTTTCTACCATTATAGGGCAAAGAACAGTGTGAAGTGGACAATCCGTCGTCATATAAGTGAAATACCCTTGAGTGCGACATTAAACCCCAATCAAACAAACCAACCATTTATTTATCCAGGTTGTCGTTGTCTGGCTTTCGGAGTTGTAGTGGCTTGAACTGCTACTCGGCGTGTGTCCGTCCCTCCGTCACAAATGTTTGTAAACTCGCTAGCTTGAAAATGAATTCACCGATTAACTTCAAACTTGGTATGTAGCTTCCTCTTGTTAGGACGACGGATGGTATTGCATTTCACCTTATTGCGTTAAACAAAATGGCATTTCTTCCATAATTTTTAACATGATTATTTGAGAACTAACTCTATTTCAAGAACAGTTTCACTTTAGGATAATAAATTGAACCATTTTTATGCTCAACATTTTTAACATTTTAAAATCCGGTTAAAACAAATAGCGCAGGAAGAATCGACTGCCGATGCCAAGGACCACGGCAGATATTCAGTTTGAGGGAGAGTGGACAAAATCAATGACTGACGACGACTTAATCATTGTCGATAATGGTACGACCGAATGATCATGAAATCCACTTCATGTGCAAAGTTGAAAAACTGTTTTGTTTTGGCACCTCTTTTCTTCTCCTTCCTAATTTACACAATCCATGACTTTGTAAACAATCAGCCTTTTTGTCAATTAAATCACAATGCACATAAGAGCTTTATCACTTGGTTAGACGGATGGTCACCTTGTTCCTTTGGCCGATGAGTATGTTATTTTCCTGGAAGCAATTACATATATCAGACCGCACAGCGTCCTTTGCTGTGTCATGGTGGACACTTGGCTCGAGGGATTATTCCCAACCTCCATCTGGAACCACCGTGATACCTAGCTCTGGACCGAGAATAACTAATCAGCTGGGAGATTGACACAACAAACCAGAGCGTATGTCTAAGGAGGCCCACCCAAACATATATGATTTCACAATCACAATAAAGCTTAAAGCTTGAAGAAATGAAGCAAAGGCTTGCCACACGGGAATATTAACTTGTGCACTACGTAGACCTTTGTTCCGATGTGCTATCTTTTTAACGTTTTGCATAAATCTACAAATGCTGAGCTTTTTTTCCAAAACGCAACAAATCCACTTTCACAATTTACCTATTCTTGGTTGTTTCAGAGAGCCGACTTGATTTATTTGCATTTGCGTTTTGGTAAAGAGCTCTTTAAATACACATTTATACGTGTACAGCAGTCATTTTGAGTTGTTCTTTGTTGGTGGATGTTGAGTTGTCCGCGGCGCACACCCGCAGAGTTAGTTTGTCTTAGTTAGTCCACTTTCGCCTACGAAATATTCCCACAGTTAGATCTACATTTGCAATTCGTAGTCATAAGGGAACATTGGTTAAACTGCACATTTACTAGACCATTAATTCATATTAAACCTATAACTGTATTATTTTAAAATAAGTATGGATTCAATAGGGTTTATAAGGAAGTTAAAGCATAATGAATGAAAATTCGTGGTATATTCCTGGATCAATTTTAAAAAAAATTATATCTCAAAAACGCTTCCCGTGCTTTGTTTGTCGCTATATTGAGATCCCTCTACTTACATTGTCGATTTTTAAAAAAATTTACCAATCCTATAGCTGCTTCTCAATTCTGGTTTGTTAAATAATTTCCCCCGACGAACCGAAGTTTGCCGACTGCGTATTTTTACATGACCCATGTCGGAACATCCCTCGGCCAAGAAACGGGTGCATTATTTCTTAGTCGAGAAATATCGAACAGCAATGGAAGCGTTTTCTAACAGCATTCTGACTACATTCTAAATAATCTTGCGGCAGTCTGCCACCATTCGAAACATTCTGATAGCATTCGAAATAGAACCCCAACGGTAATCCTCTGCAAACATTCGTAGGCCTATAAACACGCGGCCAACTGCTAGAACTTTATTAGTTGATATTTAAAGGACAATTTTTAAGACCCCTCAAAAACCGTGTTTCTCCATAAGTAAAACATTTTCTGTCAAATGCAATACAAAAATTCTGATTTTCCTAACTTATTATAACTCTAGTTATCAACCATTAAAGAGGAACACCGAAACCACTTGGATCATCCAATCCTGTGTACCGCAGACTTGACTGATCTACCATTGGATAGTTTGGTGCTTGTGATCCTCTTTAGTGGACGATAACCAGAGTTACGATCAGGTTATGAAAATGGAAATAAATGTATTGTATTACACACAAAAAGTTTTACTTATTTATAGAATGTGGTTTTTGGGAGGTCTTCTCCTTTAATTGTGAAAACATGAACACCCTTAAATATGTTAAACCTGTTCTACATCTCCCTTTTTATTCATGTCTACAGATACATGTAGGTATTTAAAATGGGCAAATGCGCATGTGCGCGCACAAACAGTCTGTAAGTTAAATACATTTTTAAAACATCAGAGTATACTGCGTTTGTGTAAATAGGCCCACGTGGTAGCACAACAATTCTTTAAATCAAAACAAAAGCAACAACAACAACAACATTTCGCTTTTTAATTTTTCTGTTTTTTTGATTGGCGTTTAACGTCGTTCTCAAGGGTATTTCAGTTATATGACGACGGATTGTCCACTTCAGATTGTTTCTTGCCTAATTACGGTGGAAAACCGACAGGAAAATTCGCAAAAACCACCCCCCACGATTGTCGCGTGTCACCTAATCATATATCTGATAGTCGACAGACGGATCGCTCGTTGATGATGGCATACAAATCAGGCTCTCGGCAAACAGTCAGGTCATAAAATTGATGATATACAAGTAAAAAATCGATGGATAGCAGAGACAGCGAATGATAAGATCTAACTGTTCAGGGAGCGATTAATTCCTTGCAGCAGATTTTCTATCGGCCAATGATAGGCCGAAGATATTACGTCATCAAATCGCGGAAGATATTTAATATCAACCGGCTGCATTATTCTGATATGACATTTGGACATCAATTTGACGGATGTCTTGCGTTGGCCAATACCAAACGAAATTTTGTCTGCACAACTATTTTCGCATGATGCTTCGGAGATTTCTCGTGCTAGCCGACGAAATCTTTTCAACACAACAGGTTAGTGGTCTTGCGATTGATTCGGTGAATTGTCCTTTTGACGACTAAACCAGATACTGTCTATACGCAGTATTAGATTTTGGGGGCTGGTATTCGCTACCAAGCTAAGCCAACCCGGTCTTGCCTGCGCGATATTTTATACGGGATCTGGTATTCACACGTTTGCTTCTGTAATTTTTTGTGTTGACCGACCATACGAAATTTTTGCCTACACAGCTTCAATGACAAGCTAGATCTTGTGTCCTCTCAATTGAGTCCGGGGTTTCTCGTGTTGATCGACCATACGAAACTTTGTCTACCCAGCTTCAAATGTGGGGGCAAATACTCGAAATAAATATGCTCACATTTAAAAGTATTACCCGCTTCAAACTAGGACAAAGTACAGGCAGAGTGATTAAAAACAACAAACGTTTTGTATGCGTCAACAAACTGGTTGGTTAGTGCAGCTTTCTGTATAAATTTACTAATATATTAAAACGTAAATAACTAAAAGAACGACAATGAAGTGAGTATATTTACCAATAACCTCTTACAATAATTAAGAGCGTTTGCATAAATATATAAATGCACTAATAGAACTGTAGAATATCAGGCAGTATAAGCAAAGTGGCTAATAACGCATACCTCAAATGCGAACTGCTTTTTTAAATATTAACAATACTATTTAATTTAAAGATAGCGTTTCAATATTTGAATCCGTCTTTTAAGTTACCAAAACTTGTAGATTGTCAATTTAAATTAGTTATTTAATTATTATCGTTTTCATCAGGGCGGAAAATATGATTTTGTATTGAATAACGATGCTTACGTGTAAATATTTTCTTATTGGTCCTAGTATTATTTTGATCAGGATAGCCACGTTCATTTAATTCAATACAGTATACATGAACTTCAAAACTGATGTGAATTATGCTATATTTTATTGTTGAACATCTTGCTAAAGAGAGGCCAAGACATAGTTTATGTAACTGTAAATAATTTTCTTTGAATTAATTATGTCTAACAATTTTTGCGAGCTACTCTGAATTACAACCCATGGTGGACAATCTCAAAGTATACTCCATAGATTGTCTACTTTGAAACTTGTGGGACGAGACAAGAACCGCGGTACAGAATGACTGTGCTAATCGATGTGATGTTGACTTAGGGCATGTAAGTATCGTTATTGCTATTGGACAAAAAATATATTTATATAAACACACACAGTGTGTTAGCACACATCCGGAATCTCGCATACGTGTTTAAACCTTGTTATATAAATTGATGAAAAGTCGATAAATTATATATTTTAAAATGTTCCCACTTGTAGTTAATACGTTATTCGCCCATTTCTAGAGATTTCTGGAGATTTATAGGCAGACGTTGAAAACAAGCGTAATGATGCTAACATCTATTGACTCAGTAACTATTGTATCGATGTTTTTTATTAAGTGCAAATACACTCCATTCAACTCTGTGAGCTTATCCTGAATAATTAACTAGTGTCCTATTGATCTTAGATACTTAGACCCAGTCTGATCAGCTGACGTTTAGTCTGTATTGTTCTATTCACGATGGGATACAGATGACAATGTTATAAATAACATAGGCAGGACCATTCCCGTGTGACTCCATACTGGCACGCAAACCCACTAGACACGGTTGCGGGCCGTCAACAGACCTAGAAAGGGTTACTAGAAATATTTCAATGTTTTTGTTATAGTCTTAGCTCATTTTCAGTATATTCCCGTGAGAAAATGAAATTATAACAATTTGGAATATTTCCAAGGGAGGAACAGACGTTTTACCATTAATTCCTAATACCGGAGCATTGTCATCTGTGGCCATTTCTTTATAATATATTACTGAACAATCTATCTTAATGAATTCTGATTTAATTTTAATTTAATTTACTGGTTACCTATGTTCGATTTTCAACTTTTACATAATAAAAAGCCAGTTAGACAATGTCTACAAACAAAATATACAATGGAATACATTTAATATATTTCGTAGAGCTATTAGCAAGAAAATCATTCCTGGAATTAATCGACTCAATAGAATTAAATAGAAAATCACTTCTACAGTAAAATGTTGATTTTCTGGCTATAATATTGAATGTCAAAATCAGTTTTATTGGTGGTTTAACACGTTAGTTGTTGCCGCTCAGGGAAACTGTTTCATCTAAAAATCAATTTAAATTATTCATAAGAACGTTTAAGAGTTAAGCTATAATGCTAATGCAAATAAGGAACAAAGTTCTTAGAGGCTTTATAAAAACCAAGTGCGTAACGACGTGATCAGGTAGCCATACACTTGGCATATTGTTGCTACATTGAACTTTATTATTCATTAAAGTTTGCATGTCCCTTTATTGTTGTCCTACAATTTTGCATAGCTCTACATTGTACAGAGGAATGTATCTTGCTGTCGCCGACACTTACAGCAATAAGAACGCAATTGAACTGAAAGGTTATCCGTGCAAACAAAGTTAAGGGGGTTTATTTCTTAATTTTTGATAAAAGAACCGGCAATAGCCAATTCCTACTACCCCGCCAACCCCATCGTCGTGTTTTTTTTACATCGGCCTACGGTTTTATATTTCTAAAAAATAATCACGCTGGCCCAGGCATGTTGATTGATTACAACTGGTACAGTTGACCAATTACAATCGAGGAATCGCCGTTATATATATATTGATATTGACACACCCAAAATTCTAGCTTTACATGTAATCTGAACTTCACTAAAACTTGTATATCAATTAATAAAACCAAAAACATCAGAAATCGTTTGTCCAATATGAGAGCAAATTTTGTAAAACAGAAACAACGCATATCGAAGTAAATGCAAAATGTTAATATTTTTATATTACAAAGAATTTTGTCAGAATTGTATTTATTGCTGCCGTACATCTCTGTCATTGTGAAGGCCATGCTGATGCCGACAAAACATCAGCGACATTCCCTGAAACACGGGACGAAATGTCCATAAAAGCTCTTCAATGCCATCCAAGCTTTCGGTTAAAGTGGAACCGTTGAGATCTAATCTGTGGATGGATGAAAAAAGCCTTCGATAGTTGTGATTGGGTTAATTTCCCCATGAAGTAGGCTCCCATATCGACACTAGGTCACTCGGGATGTAACAACACTAGTTCAATGTTAAATGGTCGACTTTCCTACCGATAAGATCATTTGTAAAGGTGAGTATGATAATAATGAAATACTCAATTCTCTAAAGAATGGACCACCAGTTCCCTCCTTTGGACACAGAAAATCGTTTAGCACTTACTGATCAAGAGTATTAATTACATATGCTGTTAAGTTAAATCTATTTCAGGAACATACCGTGTAAGTTCACCATGAAACTTTACACCTTAAGCCAGTTGCTCAACACGATGCAATTAGCTAATACATAATGGCTAAATGAAAGTTCACCAAAACAAAAAAGAATTGTACTATCAACTCTATTTCAGGAGAATTCAGAATGGGTACATCGCCAACAACCAGTGCTGTGTCTTTAGTTTTTTGGGTTCTGACAAATGCTAGAAGTGAACTGATGTACTATAGTGCGATACGGATTTAGTAATATTGCTCTGAAGTCACATAAAATACTGTTTATTAGGTTTGGGGTTAACGCCATACTTATTGTTATTCCAGTCTTCTGATGGCGTACCAAAACAATGGGTGAAGGAAACTACACCGTTTGTCACTGACAGGGCGAGACGGGAAGAAAAATCACGTACATCACAAAACACGGGACACTTTCGTGAAATATCGCACGAACATTTTAGTGGTAAATTACTTCCCCTTATACTGGTTTATCACGGGATGACTTTTCTTTCGATAAGAATTTGTCTTACGAAATGTGCCGAGAAGGGCATCTGGTTTACGTTGACCTCTGAGAGCTCAAGGTTAACAGGAAGCTCCACCGCAACTGCGCGTTCTCGTGATAAACAAAATGGTTATTAAATGGATTTTATTACATGAACACATGATGTTACCTTTTTGAGTTCACTCGCGGACAAAAGCAAACATTTAAACAACACCGGTTTCATTAGACTTGTTTATATCGATTTAGTTCTAAATTAAGCAATGTTAACATATACAGATCAAATGGCTAGAAATAAAACAAAATAAACACCTTTTTTAAGTAGACAGAAAGGACAAACACTTTGTTGAATCTGCTCCCATCTGTTGTCAAAGTTAATACCTTTAATTCCCTTTTAATGACAATGAAGTGCGAATGACTAAAACATGATTTAACGGCAAACAAAACACAGCTATATTATCTAAACACATAACTGGACACGATTTCTGTAAGACTTTGAAAGAAACTAATCAACGTAATCGCTATAGCTAAGGTACTTCAGAAAACCTGATGTACGAAATGAGCTGTTCTTTGCCTTTCTAGGCAGCATTTAATTCTACCGACCTTTATTTATTATGCTGCTTTCATCCATCGAAAGCAAATATTTGAATCTTTAACAACGCGTGTTTTTTTGGAACGTAAATGTCATTAGTGCGGAGCTTCAATATGTAAGGTCATCCAATAAAAGTTTATTTTGCTGTATGGATTGCTACGGTTTCGTTTTTTGAACTTGTAATCGCTGAAAACCGTTAACTCTTTTCAGATTACAGGCTCATGAAACGTCATTGACGAAAGTGAACCTATACAACTTACCCGAAAGGGTGTCAAAGTGGGGGTAATTGTTTTTTACCACCTGCGGCTGGAGTGGTTGTAAATGCACACACAGTTTAATTTGTAATATAAAAATACATTGTCAAATGGGAAAATAGTTCTTTTGATTATATTTTGTTTATAAAATTCAACTTATAACATCATATCACTCAAATGATGCATGGCGTGTCAGCCCAAGGTATGACGGAAAACACCATCAAAGTCTCTTGCAGCAAAAAATACAAAACAGCACAAGAGACAATACAAATACACCACAAGACAGGCTGTCTTCTTGTTGCCCCTTAGTTCCAAGAACACCAGAGCAACATATTAAAAGCCTCTTTCAACCCGACCACAGAGTATTTTGAATCCAGAAATTAAAATCAATTTTCAGTGATTTTATTATCACCCCGTCTTACTGATTCTGTACAGATTTCGTAACACCATCTGCTCTCGCTGATTTCTGGGTCGAGACGCAGTACACAATTAAGGTATATCGATTTGTATGAATTATAAAGCACTTAAAATACTCTTTCTTTGGAGAAACATCCATGTGTTCAATAATTCATTTTTCATACATACTGTCTGTATAGAACACTGTAAAATTACTTCATTAATAGTGAAGCCATTTCAAACTAAAAGCAGAACGTCACAGTCTGTGAGTGAAGAGCAGAGGATGTGTCACGTGACGCTTGTTAACCAATCTCAACTGAATACATCTTTGCATTAGTTATCAATTGGACTAAACAAGCGTCTCTCAAGGGACAGAGAAACCCATTTTAGCGCTAGAATGTAGAATTTTGCTGATATTTAGACGCACCCTGTTTTTTAGTGTCAGGCATAGAATTATTCTTTGGTATATATGTGTCAGATATGAAGCACTTTATCCAAGGCACTTCCTCTTAGCATAGCGGCCATGTTGAAATAAGGCGGTAAGTCAACCTCAATTGTCCACAAAGTATTTTCCCTGAGCCAATTTGTTCATACCATTATTAAATACTCAAATAAAAACTAATCTACAAATTCAGTACAAAATAAATGAGATAAAGCACCGTTTATTTTAATAACTATATTCGGATGCTGTTATTGTAGTCGTATGTAGTCTTAGAGTCGACGTAAAGTTTTAAATATTTATGTTATTTCGGTAGGCTTATATATATTAAGATCGCGAAAAACAACAGGGCTATCAGATAGAGGGTAGGGGAATACTTTCCTAGTGGAGAATAACTAACTTATGAAATACCGAGTTTGTAAAACAAAAAATATTTGTATATGAGCCTTTGAGACGTGTTCGCGTGATGTAGTATTTGCAATTAGATAGCATTTATCAATATTTGACATTTCATCGCTTGAAGTGTAATCTATAGTTAGTTTAGAACACATATACAATGTATTGCTTCAAGAAATTAAACACAGAATTGCACTTACAACTTTTGTTTCGAAGTTTTTAAAACTATTATCATGGATTCTTGACAATGGTTTTAATATTAATACAAATTATTGATCTCAATAAATCCACTGTATTTTTAGCTGCGACTGAGCAGCTCTATAAGTCACTCTGTCTGTCGGTCGGTCGTTCGGATGGTCGGTCGGTCGGTCTGTCGGTCCAACTTTCCCTCATGACGACTTGAACAGGATAAAAGCCAAACCGCTTTAGGTAGAAAGTTCAAATTTGGAATGCAGCTCAATATGATGCTAAAGTACACTCCTATTGAAAATGGGATCATTTCGAACAAATTTCAGGTTTCCATGGCAACAAATATGTCCAGATCTGTCACTTTTTTAACATGATGGTGTGAACAGGATAAAAGGCAAACCGCTTATGATAGAGAGTTCAAATTTGGAATACAGCTTAATATGATGCTAAAGTACACTCCTATTGAAAATGGGATCATTTCGAACAAATTTCAGGTTTCCGTGGCAACAAATTTGTCCAGATCTGTCACTTTTTTTAACATGATGGTGTGAACAGGATAAAAGGCAAACCGCTTATGATAGAGAGTTTAAATTTGGAATACAGCTTAATATGATGCTTAAGTACACTCCTATTGAAAATGAAATCATTCCGAACAAATTTCAGGTTTCCATGGCAACAAATATGTCCGAATCTGTCCCTTGTTTTGACATGACAACGTGAACGGGATAGAAGTCATACTGTTTAAGATAGAGAGTTCAAATTTGGAATGCAGCTTAATATGATGCTAAAATACACTCCTATTGAAAATGGGATCATTTTGAACAAATTTCAGGTTTCCATGGCAACAAATATGTCCAGATCTGTCACTTTTTTAACATGATGATGTGAACAGGATAAAAGGCAAACCGCTTATGATAGAGAGTTCAAATTTGTCATGCAGCTTAATATGATGCTAAACTACACTGCTATTGAAAATAAAATCATTCCTTAAAGCAACATAGAGCACTACTTAAATATCACATTTTGCAATATTTAATCAGCTAACATTCTAAATAGCCCCTGTCCAGTAAAGAAGAGCTTAACGTCGCAGTTATAGTGATTCTACACTTGTTTAACACTGCTCGCGTCACTTGTTCAATTTTACATCAAAACGTCATTCATTTGATGTGTTGTTTGTCTTAGACTTATACATTTTTATCAGCATGATATTATCTTCTAAGCCAGCCACGTTAAACACCTTTAACCATGTGTAATGCTATTAGTGTATACATCGATTTAGTCACTGATTATACTTAACTTAATTACTATACAAGTCCTTACACTTTATCTTGTCAATATTTACACGAAGTATAAAGTTGTTACTTCTTGATATGTGACTCACCCCTGAATACTCGACCCCATTGGAAACTTGTTTCTTACAGTTAAACTACAACATGATGATTTGTTGCTTTTTGTTGCTGTTATTAATGATACCTGCTTAACTTCAACTAGTCCTTAACGAGTCGTGAATTGTGTATTTGAACTGATTATTGATTAACGATACACCGCTCTGCAGGGGATTAATTAGCTACGGTCAAGTGTGGAACATAAACACCGCTTATACACAACCAATTGGTAAAAACGCAAAAGTATGTAGTACACAAAATTAAATTACGACTTAACGAAGATTCGTTCACAAAATTGGCTACACACTGTAAAATGGTACAGATCTCGTATACAATACAAACTAAATTTCGATAACCCATGTTTGGCGCAAATATTCTCTTTAATAACTTAAAGATAGAGAATTTTTCACTTTTGACAAAATTTCCCATATATTTTAAATTGGTAATTTTTAATATTGTGGGTCGTTTTCCTTTCAAACCAGTAACCATTAACACGTGGCAATTACATTTTCATTTTCTACTACTTCCAGAAATGCGTATGGAAATCTCATCACGTTAAATTGGCGGAATTTATGAAAACACTGCTCAAAACGCTTTTCTTCTAAATGCATGAACATTTATTTCCGAGTTCCAATATAATTTTTTAAAAACTACCAAAACTATTTAAAATTAGTGCGCCGTTCATGCTTAAAACAATTATGACAATACAATATAAAAACTTTGCAGGAAATTCATATATTCCGGAGTTTTAATAAATACTTGTTCTTAGACTTACCATTGTTGTAAATGTCAGATAAAGTGTTCATTAAAAAAGTTTGCTGTCCTCGAGGGAAAAGCGGAGATTCCACCGTACTGTAAAATGTTTTAACAAACTCTGCAGAATCGAATTTGGTATAGTCGTTGTCATGAACCATATCTGCCATGGTTCAAAAGGAAAAATCGGACTTCAGTTAAGAATTCAACCCACTGTTCGCCTTCTATATATGCAGCACACTGATGTCTTCACCTCTTATATCAGCTATAACTTAGCACTTCATCAGGAAAATTCGATCGCAAGCCAGTTCACCTGTGACACAAACAGCTTTGTAGTCGAGTTACGGTCTACCGTAGCTGTTTATCAGGGAGAATTTTATTTGCGCTGGATGCTCGTCACGTCTGGTAATTCCGAGTTTCCATGAGCCGCAATAGAGCAATGTATAAACAACGCAGGGGATAATAAATCGCTGTTCTACATGTGATATGTGGGGTTTTCGTTCGACCAACAAGACGTCTAAAACCGACACGCTTGGTACAATTGTTGTCTTAATTCAACAGCCTGATAGCGTAGTACATGGTTGTGAGCTTCTTGTAGCACAGTACTCTGGTCTAAAGCCGGGACAACAGAGAATAGACTGGGCGTTATGCCTAACCATCTATGTGTAGAGTTGCACATTGTCTTATGCGGCAACGTGTTTATGCATGTTTGCTTAGCTGCTATGAGGGTTACTAAGATTCCCTTGCCCTTATTTAAGCCTCCATTGTATTTTTTGTCATGTATTGTCTGTATTTCAGTAAACAATAAATTAATGTTATAATTGTATATTCCAAGTATTGTGAATTCCAATCCTGACTATTCATACTCA
>JAVFBX010206035.1:0-12262 GCA_034783855.1 Mopalia kennerleyi
TATAACATAAGCGAGGGAGACAATGCCGTCTACACTACTGAATACGGCGTTTCACACTTCTAGTTAATGGACTTCTATATTATATGTTTTTTTCTGCGACCAGGAGCAAAGCCTTACTCATGTCAATAAAATCTATATCTATTTATACCAGCTTCGTTCATTATGGCTAGATAGGATTACATATAGTTGAGGCAAAATGTCAGCTGAGTAATCCTGACCATTATAAAATGCTGGATAACCCAATCAATTGGCCGGAAAACCGTATGAATTTTAACGAAATAGTCTTTTGAGGATCAAAACTTCCTTAGTGCAAAGCAACGCTATCATTTATTTGCGGGTCGGAACTCCAAAAATAGACTTTTCAACATTAATTCTACCAAAAATTCGCAAACCACAGGAGAAATGGCCGCAATGGCTCCAGTTCGACCAATAATATCAGTTTGTGGATCTGAATCTTACCATACATCGGAACAAATTGATTACAACCTCAAATGCATCATGCATCTCTGTTTTATTAAAAGTACTGAGGATTCTTCCAATAAGTTGTCTGAAATTCAGGTTGATAAAGACATTATATTACTGACTCTTGATGTAGAATCTAAGTACACAAATATAGATATTGAAGCCGGTCCAACCCCTCTTGAAGCTCAGTGGGAACACGAAGTCATTGTAATAAAGTGTGCTTAACAATCCCTACTGTTCCTTCGATATTTGCATGACATATGTATCCTCTAGAGATGATCTTGTTGTCTTCATTGCCCCTATTAGTCAGCTGACCCTAACATTAAACTTCAGTCTAATATCAGTCTGGGTAATGTAGTTTTGTTTTCGCCGGATTTAATCCAAAACCATCCGACAACTGAACAGCTATAATTTAGGCCAATGTTTAAAATCAGGCCTTATAAACGAAAGCACCACAATCGCCATGTAATAAGATTTTCAAAATGCATTAAGCTATACACTTACAACCAGATAAGGGAGGACTCCTTACCAGATATATATCATTTGATAGACATGTTGAATGTTGAATACTAGTAAGTTATTAGCCTACTTGTAGGAAGTGTCTGAAACGACATGCAATTGGTGAAACCCTCTTCAGATTAGAACCAAACAGTCTTCAACCGAAATGGTCATAACCTTCTCTTGAGATGTCTGTAGGTTACCCATAAACACTTGAGATAAAGAACTTTTTAGAAGATGATGATTCGTCGTTTTTATTAATCGACATCTCTATGTCAGTGTGATGAATTTAAAGAAATATAGTTGTTCTGAGATAGTTTTATTTCAAAAATACTGTTTTTGTCACCTTCTAAGTGAAAGAAAAAAAAAATCATGTTTCTAAGTTTTTTTCTATGTATATCTTATGTTTTATTTTCTACTGTGTGACGATATAGGCTTATTTATAAAAACATCTCGATTATCACAATAAGTATTTGTTTTAATCCGCTTACCCAGTAAATACAGTTTTTCTTTTTTTTCTCTTTTTTTTTTTATCAGCGATATTTTTATTCGTTTGTGCTGAACAGAAAGTTTCATACATGACTATAGACATATCTACCTAATATACAGGACCAATATATTGTTTTAAAAATTAAACGTAAAAATAAAGATATTTGCTGATAATACTTCTAAAAATATAATAATTGATCTATTGATTTTCCGGGAGCAATATCCCTGTAAGTGTAACAACAACAACGCCCATGGCGTTTATTCCTTCAATTGGGTAGAACCGGGAAAGATAAACTAGTCGAATGCACTCCAAATAAAATACAATTTTGCAACGTAGAAAAAGAAACAAATAAAAACAAGTCGGTTAAAACATTTTGCTGGGTTCATGGAAGACTGATAGATGGATAGATTATCTTTATTCGTCGAAATGTGTCTATAGCTACTGTAGGTAATAAACTGTTTGGAATCATCAACACATTACATAAATTATACACGTATCTCCAACCGCTGGTAATCTCAATGTGTGTAATTGCGTACCCTGACAAGTGTCGTTTTCTGACCTGGCATCCCACAACTAGTTTCTCTTCTTTATAAATCATGTCCACTTTGCGCTGTCATTAAGTTGTTGTCGGTATTAATTGATCACCCGTCCAAAATCGACATTACCTAACAATGCTCTGATTTCATTGGTCGAGCTTCGTGTTGCCCTGGTGCTCCCAGAGCTAAGGCGCAACATGTAACAATATGTGTTGGTGATCTTTTTACATTTCTTCCTGTGACTGCCTATATCCTGTCTTTGTTTGTTGCCAGTGGCGTCGAGTGTGATTTCCCGCACCCTCTGGGCTGGCACACCGTCATAATTAAGGGTCAACTAACCTTAAGTTGTTAAAGAAATGTTAAAGAAACTATAATTTAACAAAACATATTCCTTAACACGCGTTTATACAACGTTTCGACCTCCACCAGTAATTTGATTGAACATAGCATTGAGAAGATGATGGAACAGAAGTGTAATCAACGCTGGTCGAAGGTCACGCTGTGATTGTCATTAGCAGAGGTCAGTTTCACTGGACAGAGGTCACTTTCGCCTTCACCTGTGGTAATTTGACGGGTCATTCGGTCAGTTGCCGCGGTTGGCGGTGTTGATTCGGCCTGGGGCACGACCTGATTCACAGCACCGTTCACGCGTATCGATTTATCGAGTAAACTCCCTTTTATAAATGTCACACATATATAAATAAATAAATACATCTTGCATTAAAAACTCCAGTGACACATCGGCTACCCTACTTTTTTTTACACATGTTAATTATGCTAAACGTGCGCCTCAAAACATCAAACGTGCGAAATAGATTTGCATAGCCTATATTTGTTTGAACATTGTTCTGCTATATACACAACTCCATGCAGCTGACAATATTGTGTTAAATATAAACTTGCTCATTTACTCGTTTTTTACATGTGAATGTCGTTTATAAAATTTTCTTTCTCCTTGTCTTACATTCTTGAGTTTTTATTGCGTACATATTTGTTTATCGACCAGTAAACTCACTAAATTAACTGTGCGTCATGTGTGAATATATGATGCATAATGTATTTTCATTTAGTTAGCTACATGTGCTATTGAATATTACACATACAAAAAGCTTTATATACATCATTGTGAATGTTTTATATTGTTTTATATTGTGTCGTTCCTTTGTTTCAGGACATTCGATAGAAGAAAAAAATACTTTTTTTTATATTTTCTTTCGTTCCATTGAAGGATTTGTGACAGGCTTTATGAGCTTTGTTCTCAGGGAACATAGCTATAACGCATTTGATAGCCTTTTTTTTATCAACGTTGTATATTAGTAGACATTATATGGTCCACTCTGTTTGGATACGAGTTGCTCCCTATCGCAAGTCTTGGTTGCTCACTTGCATAGCATAGCAAGTCTTGGTCGCTCACTATATCGCAAGTCTTGGTTGCTCACTATATCGCAAGCCTTGGCTGCTCAGTATATATTGCAAGTCTTGGTTGCTCACTATATATCGCTAGACTTGGTTCCTGACTATATTGCAAGTCTTGGTTGCTCACTATATATCGCAAGTCTTGGTTGCTCACTATATATCGTTAGACTTGGTTGCTCACTATATATCGCAAGTCTTGGTTGCTCACTATATATCGCAAGTCTTGGTTCCTCACTATATCGCAAGTCTTGGTCCCTCACTATATCGCAAGCCTTGGTTGCTCAGTATATATCGCAAGTCTTGGTTGCTCACTATATATCGCTAGACTTGGTTCCTGAATATATTGCAAGTCTTGGTTGCTCACTATATATCGCAAGTCTTTGTTGCTCACTATATATCGCAAATCTTGGTTACTCACTATATCGCAAGTTTCGGTTGCTCACTATATCGCAAGTCTTGGTCCCTCACTATATCGCTAGACTTGGTTGCTCACTATATATCGCAAGTCTTGGTTGCTCACTATATATCGCAAGTCTTGGTTGCTCACTATATATCGCAAGTCTTGGTTGCTCACTATATCGCAAGTTTCGGTTGCTCACTATATCGCAAGTTTTGGCTGCTCACTATATATCACAAATCTTCGCTCGTCACTCAGCACAATGTACTGTTCCTTTTAGTCACAAGTCTCAGGTTCTAGTACCGTGAGGGTTAACATTTCTGTCACTCTTTACTAAAAAGAAATATATAAAAAATATATACGCTACTGCATGGTCGAATAATACCGGAGACAAGATAAGAACAGTAAGAATACCGTTAAGCCGAGTGTATATACCATACAGACAACACGCATGTGTGTAGCCATGCATATACAAGGCTTGAGTGATATATACCTGCACCTAGTCTATACGAATATACATATTCTGGTATTTCTAGTCGATGTTATTATTTATTAATAGCACTTACATCTGTGTACAGCCAGTTAATTAACACAATATTTTGGGAAATATAATCAGTGTGTTACTATTTACTGCATTAATAAAATAGCCTACATAAATAAATGGGCCCTTTATTATTATGGAAGGTAGCGATGGCACGTTTGTCAATTAGTCCACTTCTGCTTGAGCAAAATGTCAGAATTGCGGATCGCCTTTCATAAAGTATAAGTTCTTCCCTAAACCCATACTGAGTTTGATTGGTTAAATGCATGGTGTTTAACCTGGGACTAACATATAAATCTTATATTATTCCCAGGTTTAACGGAATAGTATTTCATTTATACGCCAGTGCTGTATAACTGAACACTAATGAGACACACAAACAGAATCATAAGTTTGGAAGAGTTTTTCATTTGAGGAATACTGTATATAAGTTTACACCTTGCAAGTTTAATGCAAACTTACATGTGGTTGCTTTTTAGAAATATATTCGTTAACACTAAATATATCAGTTTACACCTTGCAAGTTTAATGCAAACATACATGTGGCTGCTTTTTAGAAATATATTCGTTAACACTAAGTATATAAGTTATACCTTGCCAGTTTAATGCAAACATACATGTGTTGAAAATTAATATATATTTTATATTATAGACACGGATAATTTTGACCCCACCAGAATTTATATATATAACTATAATTTTCAGAAATATATTTCAATTAATCTACACCCCTACATATGCCATCGTGATTGCTTTTAAGAAATATATTCGTTAACACTATAGGTACACATTGCTTATTGCTATTTAATGTTAGCATAATAGAGAGAAAAGGGGTTTAAATGAAGTTAACCACATACAGTCAGTTATCAACTGGCGCATGGGCAGTTTTCTGCATTACATGTGTATATGTGCTGAGAGAACAGCGTAAAATCCCCTAATGCTCATTCGTGTTAATGTTTATCGTATACAGCAAATGCGAGTAAACCACAAAATGAAATCTACTAAACTGTTAAATATATTGATTTTAACGTTTATTCTTCATCATTTATCATTGGGTTGTCATTTTATATCATAACTTGATCCAGCTTAGTTATCAGCTATCTTTTATTTAATATCTTGTCATTCAAATGTTCGATAATTGTTGTTTTTTTGTGAATCTATTAAAAAAGAAGACATGCGAACATCTTACAACATCCCGATCATACATTTTGCTGGTATGGTTGATACAATAAATCTAGTTAATATTAACACTATATAGACTTTAAAACGCTTCTAATGAAGGCTATATATATTATAGCTATTCCACTAACTTCACACATCATTCTAGCTGTCGATATAAAGCGCCAGTCTGCCAGAGACCGAAGCCGGAAGAGCACAACAATACATCAGAAGTTAAGACAGCTGAGTTTTCGCACTCCGTGATGTGTATTTTAACTTCACCTAGGCGGAAACAAAGATTTACAGCTATACACCAAATAGCGAAAAAACACAACAGCGAAAACTTAACGCGCCTTTTCACTGAAAGTTAGGAATTTCACATATATGAGCAAGTTCTATTCGATGATACTCTTTAATATGCTATGATGTTCAAACAATGTTGCCTGGCGAATACGTGTGCCTCGTACCTTTCGTAGAGTATATGAAGAAATACTTAACCCATTTTGTTTGCTACACATTTATCACATATTTCTATATATATGGTCATTTTTTCGGTCGAGATGTCTGCAGGTTACCCGTAACAACTCTAGATTAAGAAACCTGTCTCTGCGAGTTACTGTAAAATATGAGATGATTCATTGGGTTTAATTCATCGACATCTCTGTGCTAGTATGATTAATTTTTAGAAATGTATGGAGAAATGTACTGGGCCGTATATGACCATTCGTGTGTAACGTATGACGTGCGAATTATACATTTATGAAGTTATTTCGTTGTTTACACTAATTAGCACAGATTCTTTTTCAGCAAATTTTGCAACTTGCGTCTCGCACACAGGAATCGAACCCTCGATCCCCGTGCAGTGCCAGACACCGAATCGCCAGCAGTAAGTGTCGGGCACCTGTTACTATTCCATCGCTGAATAGATTTTACATGTAAATTGCATAAATAAAACTTACGGGCGTAAATTCGAATGGCTCGCACGACCTCAGCATGTTAAAAATCGATGATAGTCCATGCCTATTTTAGGAGCAATATAGTCAATATTGACAACATGGGTAGTTTGTAATCGGAATGATTATCATATTCCCTCCTTTATGTAGGCTACAACGATGTATATTATTTCAACCAGCGTGCATTTATGGATTGCGGAAAATAGCGTCAAATGTCAGCACTGAAATTGTGTCTTAGCCAAAGTGTTAGAGGTTTGGGAAGCTACAATTATTTAATCTTATATAATCTACTCAATACAGTCACATTCGACATGACGCCGTTGGAGGGAATAAGGACAATCCCAAATTCCAAAAACATCTTAATGCATGGAAGGCCAATAATAAAACAAAGCAAAAATACCATAAATTTTTGTCAAGCTGACTGCCTTTTTTACATCAAATTACAATGCTGATATTTTACATTCCATTTTTCACACACAAAGATCAAGAAAGCGTCAAAAGGCCAACTAAACCCTCATTTTTATTTTACAGTTGTTTCTCTCAATAGCACACTACTTAATAATAACACTCTTAATTCTTGTGTGCATATAATGTGAATTGACCTCACAAAATAACAGTGTAAAATCAATACACTATTGAGCAAATGGAACAAAAGATTGTTTGATTCATCGATTGATTGGTGTTTTACACCATGCTTAAAGGTATTTAACTTATACGAAGGCGGTGTAGGTCAACAATAAACAATACTGTTGGAAAGTTAATCTCCCTCCAGTGCTAAGTATAAAGCAGCATGTCTATACTTGGAACATACTACCCTTAGCATATAACCCTTTTACACGGCAAACTTGTTTTTGCACAGTACATTTTCATACAGAACCACACAGTCAGTTTTGAAGTTATTTAATTGGAATTGTATGTGGAAAACAGTCTTGAACTATCAAGCTAGACTGGAATCGGGAAAATGTCTGTGTTTGAAAGCACCCATGCACTGTAGCCACCTATAGGGGAATGAATATATGTGACATTGGTGGCAAAAGGAGAGAAACCAAAACAGGACGCCTTCGATGTTAATTGTTTTCGTTGTTGCAGAATAAAACATCCTATTTTGACATGTTTTCATCCTCTCATTGTAGTGTTTTGATGGAGATGCCAATCTGTTCAGGACTTCACTCAACTAACCTTCTTTGATTGGTTAAATAGCAATGCATAGATTTACCACATAAATTCTGATTGGCCCACAGAATCTCTATGCATTTCAGTGGGAAGCTGTATGCTTCTTCCAGAGTTTCACTGTTTTTCATTGGTTGGATTCCCGATAAAGCGCGTGCCTGGTTAACCATTGGTTTCCTGCTACGAAGACAAGGCATCTTTAAGAGTTGACGATGTAAACACGTTGGAAGGACGTCGCATTATTGCTGCACGGAAATGAAGCAGCATGTGTAATTTGTAGATAAGCTACATTCGAAATCTGTACTTTTAGTTGCTATACGAGTCGCAATGACATGCAGGAAAGAGAAAAATTACAAGATGTTGAGGTATTAGCCAATATTGTCAAATGTGGATTAGCAAGGTTAAAATATAAAAAAATATGTAGTTAGTTATATCTAAGTTCGAGATTTGCACATAACTGGATTACGAGTATATATTTAAGTTAGTAATTTTCTTAGAATTCTACGTATGCTCTCACACCTTACATTTGCTATTCTTTCTTCTGTCGGAGAATGTTAACCGACTTTCGTCATTTTGCGTAGGAAGGTCAAGTGACATGCGTCTAACAGGGTAATCATTTACTCACGTACTACTGTTGACACACGCAGCCTGTCTATAGCTACAGAGGTAACGCTATTAAAAAGTATTAACGGAATTTGTGTATAGGCCTGAGCAAGTGATATTTATCGATGGAATTTGTCCCTTTGCCGTTGAAATCCTTTTCTCTCTTTCATATGTGTCCAGTATCGAGGTTAACTTATACTTACTCAATCAATGGGGATTGGTTAATGATTATGTTCGTTTGACTGACTCAGGAAATTTGAAGCCCAAAACAATATGGCACCGGTACCTATCAAATAAATTAAATTGTCAAGACTTTCTGTAAATTTAATAGTGTAAGCCTGCAGAAACTGTGAATGTCAGCTTGGCATGATTAAACATACCACGGCAATGGCATGTCCACAATTTAAAAACGGAGTGCGGGTTGTGGAACACAATATTTTTTTAATAGTGGGCTAAAAATATACAAAAAACAAATATTCCAAAAACAATTTACAGAATCAACAAAACGAAATTGTCTTGCGTCTGTTTATAGAAAGAAAAAAAATCATATTCCGAAGATAGTTTTGAAGATGTTTTAAAGAGAACATATTTAATAATACGTTTTTTATTTAAATCAGACAAACAAAAGATGAGCATCAATGCATTCCTCCATAAACTGTTACTCAGTATTGTGGTGTGAAATATAGACAGGCCGGAAGTATCACTGAATGAAGCTGTCAGCCGGTGTTCAAAATCCCATAATTTTCCTCAAGGAGCATGTATTCCTGGTCAACTGTCAACAAAGTTAACCATGTGCAAAAAAAGCAAAAACCAGTTTTCGAAATGACGAGTTTAACAGAGTCACGAGAAATGACGAGATCTTGTGATATATACTTCCGGTCTCACTGCACGAAATGTCCATAAATTCTCTTAAAAGAAAGTGCATTTGATGGACAATTCATAGACATTAGTCACGTTATATGTCATAATTAACAAGATAAATTTTAACTCTAAATAGGTTTGTTTTACACAGGAAACGATATAAAGGCACAAAAATACGCTATTATGATGAAGTTGCCGACAGACTGTAGAGAAATAGGCCTAATTTAATTTTCTTTATAGCCTATATGATAATTTAAAAGTCATGAATATAAAATATAAATACAGAACTGTCTCTGTCTAAGTCACGATTTACAAACATTTAGTTTCGAAAAGATCCATTTGTTCAAACTATTATTTCAATAGAAGCCTATCGCGTGTATATTCTTGTCATCGATCGATTTTCTGTCTACAACGCGGTAATATTAGGCGTCGGAACACAATTCAAAGAGGGGACGGGGGGATGCTATCACAGAACAATGAGGCGAGGGTACAGGGGCCGCCTATGCCCCGGAAGCTCTCGAGTTCTACACATGCAGTCTCATGAGCGTTCTGGGTCATCGTCGCCATATGTAACTAATATGGTTAACCATGAGTTTTAATATCAGTTTTAATCTCTTTTCTTTGCTCATTGTATATTTTTGGACAGTCTAAAATTTGTATCTCGCTCTATGAGGCGATGTTGTTTGTCTGCCTAGGTCGGGCCCAGCAGGAATCTCAAGTTGTTTTTATGTGATACAGGTATTTAACCAATATTTCTAAAAATGACTCACACTGACGCATGGATGTTGATTTATTCAAATCGATGAATCCTATTTTGTTTTAGAGAAAGACAAGTTTCTAAATACATCTTAATCTCGAGTTGTTTAGATTTTTTGGCTGGGTGAGGTGGAGTTTGAGTTTGCTATAGGCGACGGTGTGATTCAACGTCGAATGAAAATAATTACATGGGAATTCAAGTGACTGGACTTCTCATTTTATTTATTTGAACGTGAAGTTTGATCAAGTTTATCTCAATGAAAAACTAACTTATACAAATCTATTTACACCTAGCGCTGGAAGAGAGGCAAATCCCCCAATATTATCAGGACAATAGATAGAAAACCAGCTGAAAACACATAAAACGCAACGCTCACATTATGATAGCATAAAAATTAAGGACAAAATTATGCATGCGTACAGTGTATTAATTGTTTTTTACCATTATTTTATGTTTGCATTTCTATTGCCGTTTACAGCAGATTGAATGTCTCCGTTGCATTATATAGATTTATTTCACCCTTTCTTCAACAGAAACGTGATATTAAATCTAATAAGAAACATCATGTGAATATAATGTTATATAAAATACATCATGATAACGGTAGTGCAACTGCGATAAGTTCATCAATTTAACGAGATTCGTTATTAAATATGCATACTTTATTTCATCGCATATGTTGTCTATCGATTTCATTTCAATTTAATTTTACGTTAATATACGTTTCTTTCGCTTAACAAGCGTGATGCACATTACATTACTTTGTAAATCATGGTTATTCATTCTACATGCAGTTTGTTGAAGAGACGACCCCTGCATGTTTGCAAGTCGTGCCAACCTACTGATAATGATCTGAACTGCACATGCGTAGCTAAGGCACGCCATTTCCGAGTCAGGTACGCTGACAAACCACACATTTCCGGTTTCTATTGTTTAGTGAAGTCCATTTTGATGTCGGGTTGGTGGAGTTTATAAACTTGCATTTGTCCAGATCTCCCGCATGAACACAGGTTCTGAAACGGGAAAGCTTTATTACTCTGCACCGCTCCATTATAGAAAGCTTTTTTAAACAAACGGTTGTATGTATTTCCTGGGATTACTATATACAGTAATCCCAGGTATCTCCCCCTAATTAAGTTATAGGTCGAAATACTTTCGTGGAGCTATCCTGCATGGCCATAGAACTATCACTTTCAAATACTCGGAAACAACACAACACGAAATGACAATGAGTTTTGTTCCTACGCTCGTGCATTATTTCCACATGCATGTATATTATAGTCATTGAAGCTGGCATAGAAATGCTGATACAATCTTAAATCAATGAATCATTTCATAGTCTTTATAAACTGTCGTGTGTGTATAGGCTTTAATTTATCTATAATTAACATAAGATGATTCATCGATTTAAACTAATCTATATCCCTATGCCAGTGTGATTGCTTTTAAGAAATATATAACCAGAATTTCAGATTATTTTTTTCACTGGTATACAAATTTAAAATATTGAACTATAAATTATACGATAACAGTTATTTTTTCTTATACTTCTTTACATATCTTATACTTTTGTTCATATATTATACCCACGGCTCGAAAAAATGTTTTTTTCCCGGCAAAGAGTGACAACTGCCGACAATTTTCCTGCTAAGTGCAAATGTTCATTTCTTGTCATTAGTTAGTTGTAATGTTAAACGTCATGTTACAGTATATAGGGTATTTACTATCATATATATACTAGCAACGTTAGTTCACGTATTCACATCTGCCTGAATTACGTTTTCTCTTGCCCTTCTGTTTGTCATATCGTACGGAAACTTAAAGATATAAAACTTGCTTAAAGAGTTTACTGTCCGTATATTCTAAGAACTTCAATCGTGCCTGCTCCAACCGATTGTACCGTTATGATAAAACTTGTATGGGTTACGTGCAATTCATGCCAAACGTGGCCGTTTGTATGAACATCAAACTATTTGCTACATATTGTTGTTGCCTTCCTACTTACTGCCTAGTTTTAGCTTCATACTTAAGTTGGTCATAGCTTTTTGGCGCTCAACGATTGGAAGGCTTGTATCCGTGACACATACAGTTGAAAAAACAAAGATGGCGCTTGCAGGCATGTGGATAGTTAAATAAGAAATTTATATTTAATGAGGAAATTAATCATGTATAACTTATTTGTAAAAATAGGTAAAAAGCAGTATATCTATACAGACGAGAAAAATTATACGAATTTTACAACGAATACACGTTTCAGTTTATTATAATAAATATGTCAAGCCTCGTGTTGTTTTTCTGCGGCCAGTGCATCTGTATGTCTATATTGCTAAAGCGCGGACTGCTGTGAAAACACTTTGTGGAGGCTCATCCAGATTTTCATTTAGGACCAATGGCCCTTCAGAGAATTCCTTTCTAATTCT
>JAVFBX010206046.1:0-12262 GCA_034783855.1 Mopalia kennerleyi
TTTTGTTTATTTATGCCATAATAAAATAAATTGAATCATAATATAACATTATATTTAGACTCTTGAAGTTCGCCTCTTTCTAAATATATGTGTTGTTCTTATAATCATCCGCTGGAAAATAACCACAAAATAACCGCAAAATAACCGCAAAAGTCACGGAAAGATAAGGGTCGCGTTTTTTACTCTTGACTCCTTAACTATACAATGTAAAACTAGTTTTGTGCAGTTAAAACATTTGATATATAGAAGATATTACACAGTTATTCTTTCCAGCTTTAACGAGAACAATATTTGTGGTATTTAAACTTCACTGTGTAATATTCTACATATTATGTACATGTATATTGAATATAAACTCAACAAAATGACAAATTCACCGATCAATAACATACTGGGACTGTCCACTCTGTTAAATACTCTTACGCCCGGACGTAATTAAATCATCATTTATGAATTTTGTATAAATTGAAATGAGATGAATTTTTGCTACTCTACAAGATTAACATTTCTTATATATTTCACATTTATATCGTCATTATCGTTATCTGTCCATCTAAGAAGAACTATTTTTGACCAATTTAATATTTTTGCCTAAATCTGCTCTACATCATTGTAGACACCTTTGGCAAAAACGCTTACTGCAAAACCTGACTTCTTATGTGTTGGAAATCAATAGGATAATTGGCTGACAAGCATGTGACAGAGGCAGGTTTTCTCAATTTATCTCATAAGTGGCAAATATTAATTAGGAACTTATTATATTGTAGGAGACGATATGCATGATTCGGCTTTAGATAGAACACGACGATGTTGACGACCAACAGCTTGGAGCCTGTCCAGTTGTATAAGGTAGCCAAAATGCGGCTTTTGTTGCTGTTCTATTTTTGTGCTGTTCTATAATTCACCTGGTCAATTTCACTACACCCGTGTTAGGTGAAGCGCAATCAACACTGGAGTCCTCCGTTTAAAACTGAAGCGCAGACGTCACTTAACAGAATTACTATATTCCGGAAATGGTCAAAGCTCTAAGAGCAGTACCAACAACTGCATTTTACTGCAGTGAAATAAAACTGTTATGTGTGAAGACAATTCTGATACTCCATTGGTATATACTCCACTGGTATATAAGCTTATAAATGTTTACAAATAATCCCGTTTCGTTGAAATTATTGGAAAAAGATCGATCATTTTATAATCATTTACTGCCTCAATTATCCAAAAAATATTTTCTTCAAGCAACTTCATTAGAAAACCGTTTGGAAAAAACTAAATGTCTATTAAGTTATCGATTGCTTGAGTCCTTCCACTAATGAGCGGCTACAGATAAATCCTTTGTTTATAGTGTCTGAAAAGGAAGAACTGTTTGTCGGGGATTGCCAGAATATGGATAACTTTCAAATATCCAATTAAAATATTCTATTAGCTTTTGATTGGTTGCCGATAAAGCTGTTTTCCGGACAGCCAGTTAACCCGCCTCACAAATAACTGCAATCTGAAACAACCCAAATGGAATGACTTATTTGATTTTCTTCGCACCTGCTCTGGACATTACGAAACAAATATCACCTTTTGGCAGCGGCTTAACACATATTTATCTGCTGACCACTGTCCGAATATCTGTCATCTTGTAATGGACCTATGAATAGACTAAGTGTCCATTTGGACTACATGTATTCGATAAAAAAAATATACATCGTATTGTGTGCACTTTTTGTAGGCCCTTATTATTCTATAGTGTTAATAATCCCCGACACAATTAGAAACGGCACATTAACCCGTATACTATATATGACCCAATTAAACAATATAAATTAGAATCTATTCTACTTCCTAAATATCGATCTAGGTGTCTTAGTCTCGTCCACTATAGAAACTCTCGCGAGAATACGATTGGCAATGAAGGTCATTCATGAGTGACAGGCTAACTACTATTTCACCTTTCTGGAGACCACCCTTTAAAACTCAGTGTATAATTAGAGAAAGGTTGACCCATAAACAAGAAACATGTTTACCTGTAAATGCCCCATGGTTGTTATGCAAACACAAAGTACAAAATCTGAACTTAGTGTAAGGTTGAAAATCCGTTCTGTTTTCAAAAATTTCTTAGCACAATTACCGTAATGGTATTTGTTTGTTTCCGCTTTGTTCTCAGTTGTGGTAAATACGAAGATATTCGTTTGGAACTGATTCCACAGAAATTCCTTCAGAACAGGGCTTTGGCAAGATTTAATATACTGATATCCTCTAGAAGATCAGACTGTGTTAATGCACTAGCGCGGTTCTGCTATTAAGCTCTGATTAAGATAAACAATCTGTTAAATAATATATTACTGGTAATATATCTGACAAGGAAGATGTTTAATACATATTAACACTTTCCCCTTGTTGTACAACAATATATATGAATGTATTCGGGCCTGTGGCCTCACCTACTGATCATAAATAAAAACTATTATTATTATATAAGTTTGAATGTTTGATTGGGGTTTAACGCCAAAACGTAAGGTTGTTTCACTGATATGACGATTTTTTTAGAGTATTTTTCGGGGAAATTATCGACGCTCTATATTTAGTTATACATGTAGAAGGGCTAACATTTTGTCTAATTGTTGATAAACTCAAATAGCCTCATTTAATTACTCTGACTTACTACTATACATACTATTATAATGTGAAATTGGTCTGTTTCTCTATAGTGGATGATATATTCATAGATCAGCAGGTATTTTTAACTCGCTCGTCTATATTTAATATCGAACTGTGTCCATAATTAAACAGAAACAACAAGGTAATGACCTGGCCTTTATAGACCTAACAACATATGGCCACAGTTTAGCTACAAACACAATATGCACAACTTAGCTACAAAGTATAATGATAAGGATTATAATAAAAATTATTATAATAATAATAAAAACTTTTTACAAAATAATTAAGTTAAATAATACAAATATTATATATAGTCAATACCTATATATGCACCATTTATTTGTTCATTTTAATTAAAAGCGTTTACGACTGTAATAGAAATCAAATCGAACGAATTAACTTATTTTTGACAGTGCTACAAGACAATATTGTTAACATTTTAAATACATTGTTGACGTTTTGTTACCGGGGCATTGATTGCCACCCCCTCCCCCACCTACCCCTCCACCCGTCATTCGGCTATTATTGACCCAGTTTCCTAATATCACATAAATAAACCTTTTGTGCTCTTTTATTATATGGTATATCAAAAAGAAACATTCTAGGGCGGTAGTCCACGGATGCTTATGCCACAGATGTCACCGGCTTAGTGTGGATTAACACCCTAGGATTAAGTAACCTCCTGCAGTTTTTAGTTTTCCTCTGCCATATAATGTAACACCATTCCTTTAAGCCTATACCATATGTGTAAATGAATTAAAACCATCTGTTTACTGAATAATGTTATGTGATTTTATTAATATTTCTTAATGTACAATTACATTTCTTAAAGCAATCACATTGGCACAGGGATGTAGATCAATTAAAATCGACGAATCATCTTATGTTCTAGATAACTCCCAGACAAGTTTCTTAATAAACCTTACTCTCGAGTATTGTTATGGGTAACCTATGGGCATCTCGAGAGAAGGTAATGACCATTAATATGGTGTATAAAATATTTTTAAAAATGTAGCTAACAAGACATTCAGCATGGGTTGTGAATACATTAGTCTACAAATTAGTATTCCAGAGATACAGAGATTAACCAATGAATATGTTTGTAAAGAGAATGAGTGTTACAATCCGTCCGATACAGAGGGAAGTTTCGCCTTAACCAGTAGGTCTTTTAGATTTTTGTTTCTTTTGTATGCTATAATGGGTCTTTGCGAGAGGTGAGAAACCCTTTTAAGTACAATATTTTTGTATTTCTGTAAAGGGAGACTAGCAGATTGGGTGCTTGTCTGGCCATATTGGAAAACAAGTGGAATTATTTCTTTTTAGACCCTTTATCTGGTTACTATTTGAAACCCAGTGGATACAAAGTTTGAAAAATTTGAATCTAATAAACCTCTGTATCTAAGCATACAATTATATGGTGTTTTTGTTTGATTGGGGTCTAACGTCGTAATCAAGGGTATTTCACTTATTTGATGACGGATGTTCCACTTCACACTGTACTCTGCTGAGATACGATGGAGCACCGGGAAGAGACTAGCGGGCCAACACAATTATACGGGGCGTCTAACATAATAATCTCTGTCATGTGACATTAATTGTTAACTTGTAACTTGAACTTTTGCCTTAAACACTAGTAACGAAAGTCAACGCTGTGTTTACATTATGAATTTCTTTACGCTCTTCCACAAAATGAGCTCCGTTACTAGGGCGATACAGCATCGGCTAGCTTAATTAACTAATTCAGTTTGTAACAGTCAGTATTAAAGGAGTGTTTACTCCAAATGAAGTGTTGTATATCCATTTAAACATTGGCCTATCTTTTTTCAGGTCCTGAAATTGGTTAAATAAATTGTGTTACCGTGGGAAATTATCTCTGGTAGGCCTTGGTCTTTTGCGTCTAACAACGAGAAAAGCAAATTCCCTGTTTCTAAATGCTACTTAAAGAAACTGTGTGACATAAATCAAGAAGTTGTTATACAGGCTAAGGAGATAAACTATACCAATCAATATGATTGAATAGTAAAATTAACAGATGGCAAACAAATTTGCAAATTAAACATGTATGTTAAACTTATACAACAATGTAATTTAAAAACAATCTTACCGATATTACTCGTGAAAAGTGCTTCATCTTGGAAAGGTAAATCTGGATGGTCAGTAATGGCCTCCATACATTGTTGAAAAACCTGGCCCTAACTGAACCAATAAAATTCTTCAACTTATGGCGCGGGTGGAACACCTTGTGGCTCTGATTGGAACCCTTTTACTCCAACTGTAGCCAGGACATGTATATCACCCTTTTTCAATAACAACGAGCCGTTTTTGTGGCAATGGTTCCACACATAACCGACGTCTTTTTTTAAGAACCCTTAAGGAGCCATTATTCTGAGAATGTAGCGTAAGATTGATTCTTTGATATAAGCTTAAGCGATATCGCCACACTCCTGGCTGTTCGGTGATTTCATATTAAAGATCTAGTTCAGAACTCGTTCCGGGGTTCGGGGGAGCATTTCGTCGACATAATAAATTAATTAAACGCAGTCAGTTTATAGGTGTCACTTATTTACACAGACGACGGCCTGCTGTTTAAGTGTAAAACACTGCCCCAAGTAAAGTGTAATATTGGACGGGTAAGTCTCTTTGGAATAATCGTCAGTATAGATCAAACTCCGCGTGATTCCTTAGACACACGTCAAGCTACTCTTTGGAACAATGGGCGATATAAGTCACGTGCCATACCAAACTCTAGGTCTTGTCGTGTCATGCGATCCACTAAGGGTCACTTCCGGGTACAATCTAATATATCACACGAAACGGTCAAATGGAGAGAGCTATACAATGTATAAGTCTTCCTTCAAAACTAAATACCTTAATAAATGATTTCAATTCCGGACGTTGTGTCGGAGTGTCAAGGGCGTACCTGGAATTCAAATGGAAGCAAACGATATCGCCATTACCCATACAGATTGAATGTGCAAAGTTATGAATCTTCCATTCGGGAGATATAGTAGGACAAATTTCACCATCATTTTTTTTTCACCGTTTGTTTAAAAAATTCTGCCAGTGTTAAAGTGTTTTTGGGGACAAAGCCTAGGAAGAAGATTGCCAGTAAAAATGTATATAGATTATAGGATATGCCGGGGTCTTTTCCACAATTTTTCTTACGTATTTTTAAAACCATAAAGCATGCGCATTGGTGTTTCGATAAAATGATCTGATCTCTCCTCTTTATGCTTTTGTCATGTTAACAGCAAAATCTGAATTTAAATTCAAGAGATGGCACAAGTGTCGAAATTATGCAAACAAAAAGCCATGAAAATATCAGATAGTCCAGGCGACTTCTTGTCTGTTATCGTGATTGCCCACCGGTTCAAATCCACTCGTGAAGTCCATAAAAATTGCTCGCTAACATATCACCGTGAAGTAAAATCCATGAGGCAAAATATATGCCACATTTAGGTCAAAAGGCATCAACTTTGACCTGGTTTTGAGAGCGTCGACATGTTCCAATTTCCTTCGATTCAGGTAATATCAGAGTTTCATTTTTGGTTGCATGTTCCTTACTGCAGCTGCTCACCTTGTTTCTCTGCATATTCATGATTACAATTTCGTTGTTTACAGATATCAAGGTGACTAGTATAATTGACATCCCCGTCAGCACCCGGCGGGGGGAATTTGAAGGCCAAAACCAGTCAAAGGAGGACAAATGCGTGGTCACACATGTCAGCGAAATATGAAGGTTGTCACAGTTGGCTAGTTGACACCTTGACCCATGTGGGGATGTACTTTTCCATAATTATATCTATGTTGAAAAAAAAAAACAAAAAAAAAATCAACAAACCTCAATTGTACCTAATGTAAAAGGATATATTTACCATTTGCTTAGACTTTGCCCGTTAAAAAGAAATGCTTACTGATTTATTACTTAAATTAGTATTAGAGAGTCAATGATAGATATGCCACAGATATATCTCGTTTACATTCCATAAAATTAGGTCAGGAGAAAAAACACACTAATTGCCTCGGTGTTGACACATTCTGTCGATAGTCATGATATCATTTCACTGTTTCTTTTTCATAAAGGTGCATTCAGGAATTCCCCATATTTGTGGCCTTTTCATTGGACGACTGTTTAAGAATTGTTTTCTTGACCAATAAATATACTACAAGTACAGGGAATCTGCTGAAGACGTAACAACAAATCTGCCATGGTTGTGAACGATTTTTCAAACTTGAGACATCATTTTGTTAAACTGCTTTGCATTTATTCACAAAAATTGAGAACAGAAGAGGAATATATAGGGGTATTAGATTTTGGGTCCTTTCAAAGAGAAGAAAAATAAAAGGCGTTTTATTTAATGAAGGATTTGATTGTTTGTTTAATTGGGGTTTAGCGTCATATTCAGGGTTCAAGGGCATATTTTAATATGATACTGTAGAAATAAAGAAAAGCTATTAAATTAAATTAAGTTGAAGAATAAAACTTTTTTTTTTCATGTAACACATATACCTGGCATTTATAAGTATAAAACATTAAAAATAAAGCAAATGCTATAAAGATCGCAATTTTTCCCAAAATATAAATACTTGTAACATTATTTCGCTGCGTGACAAATTAAATAGCTATAATAATATGCATATACATACAAAATAACAAAGTTAGCTGTATTGTATAGGAAGTCAGTCAACCTTGTTATCGTCTTTCAAGACCAGGTGAAAATGAATTCCTTAATTACAAAGTCATTTCTGTCTCATATGACTCCCATACAAACATAATGCACAGAATTTAAAAGATATTAATTTATAATATACTTAATTGCTAATGCTGTGTCCGACGCATTGGATTAATTGTAAGATGTTCAAACGCCTTTCAGCATAGAATATACATAGACTCTATTCTTAACTACTAATCATTTATCATATTCAAATTAACCTTTTGTTTTAACATTGCTACTTTTTTTTAGTAAATGTGCCAGTTAATCATACCTTTCCCATGTGCACCAATTATCTGTCCCTTATTGCCTGTGCAATGTTTACCTGTGCCAATTGTACCTGTCTCGATTTGACCTGTGCCAGTATGATCTGTGTCAATTTTACCTGTGCTCATTTTCTCTTAATTAATTTTTTTTTACCTGTGTCGATGTAACCTGTGCCAATTCTGCCGTACGCCCTTATCATCTTCCCTGCAGATCTGCAAACTTCATCCAAAACGGTATAAAACATAGATATATGAGTATTATAGACAATTATGGGTCAGTCCGTTAGAGTTAGTAAAAGGGTTAGTATTAGGGGTAGGTTTAGTATTAACCCTAACCCGGAACTAAAAAAATCACGATGTACATAATTATGCGTTTTGCAAAAATGTATTATTTCATTATCTATTTATGTTGCCATGTATATATGTGTGTATTTATAAAGCAACCCAATAGATATATTAGCTTCAGAATACGTCGATTCTGCGTAATCAAATACATTATTTTAAACCAAAGAGGTGTGCAGTTTATTTCCGATATATTAAATCAATAATATATATTTAAATCAAACAAAAGAAGGAAATAAAACGTCGTAACTCGTACTGGCTAATACTGGGATTGTTGATAACACGTCTTTGTTAAATAAAGTTTGCCTGACGATGCAGTATAGATTGTGTTCAGCCACATCTTTGACAATGAGAATCTGGAATTATTGGAATAACTATTTGTTTCAACAACCCGTATGCTCGCTGTACAATGAGCGGCAATACGTTTATACATATTTATTTTTATTTTTATTGCAAGGATAGTTTTGTTAGCCTCCACAGGGAATCGAACCTGGCTCTCTGGCTGGCAAATGCTCGCGGTAGAACGACCACGAATATATCCAGAAAATACTAAATGCTTACACTCATCAATCTGCCGTGCATTTGATCAGTTATACCCTGGTTGGTTGCATGACTCGTGACGCTAGCAAGGATTGACTATGGATGCGCCTTTGTCTTTTAAGGGTTGGCTACCTAACTAGAGCGACATTTCGCAATGAGCTCTAAAAATACTTCTAAAAGCCCTGACGACACCGCATAGTTCAGACTGTTGGCTCTAGAACAGACAGTCTACACAACCTTGTCAAAGGGAGACAACTTTGTTTGCTGGATATATTGTACAGCCACCGCAATGTGGAAATTATCACAATTAGGCGAGAGGAAAGGTGATTGTATTTATTCGGGCTTTATGTCACTCATCGAAACCGGATACAGTTCAACATCTCCATGTTAGCAGTGAAAATATATTTTTTGTTACAATGAATTAAAAGGAAAGCTGGTACAAATAAACTTAGGTCACATATGACTATAGGTATTTTACATCATGCATGTATATTCAACCGCTCAATCGGTTATAGCGCTGTCCCTGTTAGCCAAACCTGAGTTCAATTGCCGGTTGACGCAAGCCAAATTTCCTTTCTCTACAATAAAAACACGTACCCAGTACATATAATTGTATGTGGATACAAACATGTCCATTATATATATAAAAAAAATACCCCCACCAACTACTTTGCATCAAGATGTGTCGCATTAGAAAATAATTTTTATTCAAATCAGTAAAAACTGAAGTAGGTACAAATTAATTGAAAGCTGAGAGCTGTGTTTGAATAAACCCTATTTCACAGGAATGATTTTCGTTTAACACACATCCCTAAGGAGGGGATTATCATTTGGTAATCTTTTCTGATCTCTTACGAGGGACATAGGCTACCCAACAGTCACTGATAATGACCATTTTAGGCGTGGCTACCCCTGCATGCTCGTCGTGACTTAAGGTGGATTCTAACGGTGCGATTTCTTGTAACGATTAACTGATTTGTATATAAAGGCCTGTGTGGCTTTCCTGTTTGATAAGATATGAACCACCATAATAACCATAGTGACCGTTAATAGAACATTCAGCAGTAGAGTGTCCAGGCACTCGTATTATCGCGAGAGTTTATATAGTGGACGAGACAACTCTCCCACGCCATGCCAGGCCATTGCGTATTAATTTCTACCAATATTTTGAGCAACGCTTGTTACAGATTAGCAAATGAAAAAAGTGCCAAACAAGATGGCCAGGGGGTATCTTAGAGTCAATGCCTGGACCTAGGAAGTAGAATAGATTATATTTTAGAATGGTGTCGCGTTGTACGCCGTGCTTAAGGTTATTTTACTTATATGTCGACACTGTATTCCAACAATAACTGACAATAGCATGACCAAGATCTGAAGCGTTTTCATGATGTTGGAAAGCTACCTTTTCTCCAGTACTAAGTAAAGACAGCATTGGTTCTCTTCAAACAAACTGTTTGATATAATTTTAGTTATGACGTTACGACAACTGAGTTATGTCCGCTTAATGGCACGGTAGGTCAGCCTGTCTATACCTTAAAATACTAGTATAGTTTTAAAACAGTTGCTTTTGCTTAAACTTAAACCATTTCGGTCAAAATATAAAGAACAGATTAATATTCATCTATGGAATTCACGAACCAATCTGCCGTGATCTTGACAGACTTAGAGAGGAATTTGCGTTTATAATTAAACGCAGCTGTCCTTCATTCGCTCCCAATGCAGCATGCAGTAAAAATGATCTGGACAGAATTCAAAGAGAAACATTAATCCTTACTTTTAGTTTATGTTATATATGTCACACCATGGAAAGACAACTGATTTTCGACCGAAAATAATTATTTTGATTGCATATTTTCGAAGACAAGCATCTGTATTGCACTTGCATTCGAGTATGCATAGCTGCTAAGTAATTAATTTAACAGGCGGGACTGACGCCATTGTACGAAAACACGGTCAATCACCGGTGTGTCCGTTTGCTCAGATGCATTGGAAGGTATCTGTTACAGTTTTCTGGCCGTGTATAAATTCATTTCGGGGCACAGGAAAATCAATTTCGGGGAGGGTAGAAATCAATTTCAGGGCGAGTGTAAATGAATTTCGGACCGTGTATGAATTAATTTCGGGACGAGTGAAATTAAATTTCAGGGCGGGTAGGACTGAATTCCGGGGCGGGTTGAAATTAATTTCGACGCGCAGGTAGAAATTTAAATAGAAAGATAATACAAAATACAAAAAAAGAAATTAATGTCCCCATGCAATGAGCCGCCCTATAATAGTTATCAAATACTAACTGAGTAAAGTGGTGGTCTTCCTAAGTCGGTTAATGCCGACATTTTAAGATTTTTGATGGCGAAAACTACGGTACAAAAAATAATCGCAAAAACAAAAACATCAACTCTAAGTCATTCGCCTTGTTTAGTCAAAATTGTCAAAATTAATATGTTCCTACAGTGAATAATAAAAAAACAATTTAAGCGTTCTATGTTGAGAATGTTTTTAAGTAGGCTTAAAGGGAAATACAACTGTTTTTAGGCCTAAACTTTTTATTTTTATTCCATATTTTCAAAGACGTACATCTTTATTGCACCTGCATTCGAGTAAACATAGCCGGTAATTAGTTAATTTAACAAACAAGACTAACGTCATTGTCCTTAGTATCTTTCTCTGGGCTATTCAAAAGCCAAACAAAATGTCTTGCCCGACAACCTGCCATATTTATATAGTCGACTCTATGTCTGTCCATTACTAGGAATTAAACCATGGCAGCATAGAACGTCACTGGCAAAAATAACCCAAAAGGCAGAAGAAAACAAAACACTCGGAATAAACAAAATCAACACCGCATGAAATTACCATACGGCAAGGCGACGAAAAGTGCAGAAGTGAAGAGTAACGTTTCCATTGTCATGGTAAACAGGTCTACGAAAATAACTATCAGTCGCTAAAATGTTTAAGGTATCGTACGTGTACTCTGTTCTAAAATTGTGTGCTATGGCCAGAAATACAAGAGAAAAGGAGACATAAATCTTCAGATTACGATAAAGCTGCAGGTCGACGGGCCTTGCCACGGGGGTTCAATTATACGAACCGTCAATCTAGGCAATAGTTAACAGGACAAGGGGTATAAGTCGTATTCGGCTTCCACTAACAGACTCAACTTAACACTGGGATATCAAATTAGTTAAAGAAGTTTGCCAACCAAATATACACAGCTTTTTTACTTTATTGCTTACCCAATGTACTGCATCTGCTGCAACACATAAAGTCCTTAAGAATAACTCGTCAAGCTCACATTTTGCAAATTGATGTCCGAATGTCATGACAAGTTACCGTTACCGCATTGGCTTGCCTAAAATCAGCAAATGCCTCGCTTTGGAATCAGATGTAGTCTAACCAAAACAAACCGACACTGACCTTTTCAGGAATAGTTTGTTTGTTTGATTTGTGTTTTACGTCGTACGCAAGGGTATTTCACTTATATGACGAAGGATTGTCCATTTAAATGTTGCTGGCCTAATTACGGTGGAAAACCGGGAAGAAACCTCGTAAAACCACCCCAGCGATCCGTTCACCCCGGGAGATTTCGAATGACAAAAATGGCCGCCTACGCTTCAAATTTTATTTCGAAATTGAGTAAAGCTTACTTTTGAAATCGATTTTGGGTTGACACAGAGTTAATTCAAACATATGTGCTTTACAATTGCTCAATTTAAATGATGTTAAAATACCAAAAAACCCTTTTTGGTGGCCCGT
>JAVFBX010206057.1:0-12261 GCA_034783855.1 Mopalia kennerleyi
AGGGTTCAGTTTCCTAGAAAATAGCACATTTTCCGTTTTACTAGGGCTGAACTGAACCAACCATGTTTTTGCCCAAAGAGAAATCTTAGTTAGATCACAATTCAATATATCCGCTCCAGATTGAGGATTTTCGACTGATATATAAAGTGAAGTATCGTCAGCGAAAAGTCTAATGTTCGATCTTATGTCTAAAACAATGTCGTTGATATAAATTAGAAAGAGCATAGGTCCTAGGACCGATCCTTGAGGAACGCCAGCGGTGACCGGTTCGTATGAGGACGATTTCCCATCGATTAGAACAGCTTGTTGTCGGTGACTCAGATAACTAGAGAACCAATCCAGTAGTTTATCACGGATTCCAATGGAGTGGAGTTTGTGGAGCAGTCCTCTATGCCATACTTTATCAAATGCTTTAGAAATATCACAGAAGACTGCTCTCACATCCTTACCACTATCCATTGCACTACATATAAAATTGTGTATGTCAAGCAACTGATAAACAGTGCTGTCACCAGCCACAAATCCTGATTGGAAAGGGGTCAGAATGTTATTATTATATAAGAAATTGATCAGGTACTTATGGACACATCTTTCAAAAACTTTACACACAGCACTGGTTAAGGATACTGGGCGATAGTTCGAAGGGTCATTTTTGCTGCCCTTTTTGTGAATGGGTATCACGTTTGAGCATTTCCAGGTATCAGGTACCACACCAGCATTTAAAGAGCGGTTGAACAGAAGTGTCAACGGCGCAGTTAGCTGGAAAGCCAAAAGTTTCAATACGCGATTATTAATTTTATCAGGCCCGCAAGCCTTTTGTGTATCAAGGCCAGAAAGGACTTCATAGACATCATTGTTTGCAATGACTATATTGTCAATATACGTTGGCAAAATAGGTAGACGGGGTAATGAAGCGGAACTATCGTCTAACGTAGATTGTTTAACAAAATATCTATTTAGTATATTGGCTGATTCGTCAGGCTGGTCATAAACTATATTTTCATAGACAATTGGTGGAAAATCTGTTGTTCCATTATTTTGATTTTTTATATACGTTTTAACAAGACCCCACCAATGTTTGTTTGATAAATTTGTATTACTTATTTTAATGTCTAATTGCTTTTCGTATAAATCTTTAGCTATCCTTACACCCGTTATCACCACATTGCGAATCAAACGAAATTCATGCCAGTGATCGGGATTATTCGAGCGTTTAGCCTTGCGATGAGTTCGTGTGCGTTGTCTCATTAATGAACGGAGAAACGGGTTCATCCAAGGCTTATCTCGGGGTCGTATAACAACAACTTTATTGGGAATAAAACGAGACAAGATATCTAATAGAGTGGAAGAAAAAAAACTAGCTGCATCATTTAAATCTCCGTTGTCTATTATATTAGACCAGTTTGTGTTGGTAACCTCCGCTCGACATGCTGGTAGATCAATTTGGTCATAGTACCAAACACGGCGTGTAAAACAAGAGGCTTGTTTGCGTATAAATGTAAACGTTGCATACACCGCATGGTGGTCGCTACAAAATGGAGTTAACACACCACTATTAGTTAATATATTGGGGCATGAAGTTAGAATTAAATCAATAAGTGTGCTAGATCTAGGGGTGATGCGTGTTGGTTCGTTAATCATCTGAGTCAACCCGTAGATATGAGAAATGCGATCGATCCTAGGATGCGGCTCAGGTAGACAGTTAGCATTAAAATCTCCGAGGACGACACATTTCACTGACATATCCTGTCTAGCAATCGAGATAGACTTTTCTATCAAATCCCAATATTCAACTAGAGAAGATGGTGATCTATAGAATGCTCCTATTAAAATCTTATTGTTGTTTAGATTTATTTCGCACCATATTGCCTCTAAATGAGGGATTTGGAATTGGCATTTTTCATTATATACAATAGATTCTTTTATATAGATCGCAATGCCTCCTCCAGAATCAGAACGACGATCTCTGCGCAACGGCAGGTGATAGCCAGGTATCCTTAATTCTTCATTAGTAACCCGATCATTAAGTTTTGTTTCAGTTATAACAATGACGTCATAATTATTTAATTCTGCTTCTAATAGGGTGACCTTGGTTCGCAAGCCACAGGCATTAATATGCACAATAGAGGCATTCTTACCAGGACCCGGATTAGAGTGGATATCACCGCTCAACAGTAAAATTATATCAAGATATGAAGTTTGAGCGTTTTGTGTGCACAAACCAGTTCTAGAGTGGATATTACTGGAGAACTGTTTTCTGATACAAGCAGAAGTTGTAAGCGTGTGTACATGTCCACTATGTGCATGCATCGTCACATATACAAATAAAGTTAGCATCATGATTAATAAGCAGCATTTAACATGTGCGGCATGCAGACGAATTTTAACGAAATAATTTCCAAGGGAGTCACTGTCAAATAGTTTGTCTATCATTGTCAGATGCAGGGAATTGTCCATCATTCGTTTGATTTTACATTGTTTGGTTTACAAGTGAATATAGTGACAGTTTTAGCTTGTTTCTCCTTAAATCCAAGATAAGGTACTTTCGATTGGAGTAAATGAGTCACACTCACCCCTTTTACAAATTTAAATGAGTCAAAATAATGAAATTTTAACTTTTTATTACTACTAGTATATCTATATAGTAATAAGAGGTTAAAAAACTAAGACAAACAGGTAAAAAGCGAATGACAGTTTTTTGGTCCACATAGTGAGATAGCAAAAGTTTGCTTTTTATGCAATATATGTTTTTCCATAAGTTTTAGATGAAGTAAATTACTTATTATTGTTCTTCGAAAGAAGACGATTCAGAATATGTATACATGTTTTGCAAAATTCACAGTAGTTTAGAAGTAAAACGGTGAAATGTTAAATCATTGATATCCTGATATAAGCTTACACATGTTATCAGTTATCTTTGTTGTTGCTTGGAGTTTATCTGTATCTTTTGCATACAAAGGTTTAACACTGCACTTTTCAGTGGAAACGGGAAAATAATAATATATATATTTTTTGTTGATTTTGGATGAGATAAATTCCCGTGCATGTATCTCAATCAATAGAGCCTTTACACTGTATATGTCAAAGGTCCCAGGTTTGAATCCCGGTGGCACTAATTATTGTCCACCACTGCTACAGTAGGGGTTACCTTAGAAATGCTACTCGACGTCCGTCCTTCCGTCCGTCTGTCACAAATGTTTGTGAACACGTTAGCTTGAAAACCAATTCACCTATTTACTTCAATCTTCGTATGAAGCTTCGTAATGTTAAGACAAAGGGTGGTATTTCATTTATCCGAATTCCGTATAAAAATATATGTATATTTTGTGAACTCGATAACCTTTTCAGACATGTTTATTTTGACACAAAATCTATGCACAGTTGAACACAAATTTATGTAAAATTTAGTACCCGCTTATTTAGACAAAAATCTATATACACTGAAGACACGTTTATTAATACACCACTCTTTGTACAGTTTAGTCACATTTATTTGGACACAAATCTATCGTCAGTTTATTCACGTTTATTTTGACACAAATCTATGTACAGGTTTATTTAGACACAAATCTATGTACAATTTAGAAATGTTCATTAAGACACTAATCTATGTACAGCTTAGACATGTTCATTTAGACACTGATCTATGTACAGTTTTATCCTGCTAATTTAGACACTAATCTATGTACAGTTTTATCCTGCTAATTTAGACACTAATCTATGTACAGTTTGTCCCGCTTATTTAGACATTATTCTATGTACAGTTTAGACATGTTCATTTAGACACTAATCTACGTACAGTTTACACGTGTTCATTTAGACACTAATCTATGTACAGTTTACACGTGTTCGTTTAGAGACTTATCTATGCATAGAATAAATACAAACCTATGTACGGTAAAGACGTGTTTAGCATGACCAAATGTACCGGTTATTTAAACACAAATCTGTCGACCGTTCTGCATGTTTATTCAGACACAAATTCTTGTTTAGTTTACACACAAATCTATACAGTTCAGACACGTTGATTTACACACAAATCTAAACAGTTCAGACACGTTGATTAAGACACAAATCTATACAGTTCATACACGTTGATTTAGACACAAATCTATACAGCTCAGACACGTTGATTTAGACACAAATCTATACAGTTCAGACACGTTGATTTACACACAAATCTATACAGTTCATACACGTTGATTTAGATACAAATCTATACAGTTCAGACACGTTGATTTACACACAAATCTATACAGTTCAGACACGTTGATTTAGACACAAATCTATACAGTTCAGACACGTTGATTTAGACACAAATCTATACAGTTCAGACACGTTGATTTACACACAAATCTACACAGTTCATACACGTTGATTTAGACACAAATCTATACAGTTCAGACACGTTGATTTAGACACAATTCTATACAGTTCAGACACTTTGATTTAGACACAAATCTAAACAGTTTATTCATGTTTGTTACGACACAAATCTATGTACAGTTTAGTCCCACTTATTGTCAGTGACACAGCTCCCTAAGCTGTAAGCAAAGGAAATAATTTTTGTGCCTTTTAGAAATGAACATTAACAGTATTTTTTTTTGTTATTTTGTGATAACTCTCATCTCATTTGCTTTTAGCGTTGGAAGCTGTGTCACTCTCCTATCAGACGGGTAGCGAATATTCGCTACCTCGACTCCAGCTGACTAACCTTCTATTATATGTAGAAGGCCGAGTGGCTGAGTGGTCCAGGGTGCCTGTCATTTATTGCTGGCGATTCGGTGCCTAACTCTGAGGGTCGTGGTTTCGATTCAACCTGCAAAATTTTCTGAGCTAGAATCTGTTCAAACTAAGAAAATGTCATCCCGACATAATGAAAATGTTGTTAATCTTCACTTTCTAAAAGACACAAAAATTATCTCAACTCTATGTATAGTTTAAACACAAATAATACGTACAACTTAGACACGTTTATTTGTGTACAATTTAGGAACGCTTATTTAGTTATTAATTTATTAAGTTTTGGACACGATTTTCGGCATGGGTTCAAAATAGATTAAGCTACAAATTTGAATTTCAAAGAATTATCAATTAAATCATGTGTGCACAGATACAAATGTATGTACAGTTGAAGCATCGTTTATTTATACGCAAGATTGTCGACCAGTCAGACATGTTTATTCAGACACACACCTATATTAGACACGTTCATTTAGACACAAATTTATGTACAAGTAAAAGTCTTGATACACAAATATTTGTACAGTTTAAACAGTTTTGTTTGGACACTAATATATGTACAGTTTTCACACAAATCTATGTACAGTTTTAACACAAAGCTATGTACAGTTTTAACACAAATCTATGTACAGTTTTCACACAAATCTATGAATAGTTTTAACACAAATCTATGTACAGTTTCAACACAACTCTATGTACAGTTTTAACACAAATCTATGTACAGTTTTAACACAAATCTATGTACAGTTTTCACCCAAATCCATGTACAGTTTTAACATAAATCCATGTACAGATTTACCACAAATCTATGTACAGATTTAACACAAATCCATGTACAGATTTAACACAAATCCATGTACAGATTTAACACAAATACATGTACAGTTTTAACACAAATCTATGTACAGTTTTAACACAAATCTATGTACAGATTTAACACAAATCCATGTACAGATTTAACACAAATACATGTACAGTTTTAACACAAATCTATATACAGTTTTAACACAAATCTATATACAGTTTTCACACAAATCTATGTACAGTTTTAACACAAATCCATGTACAGTTTTAACACAAATCCATGTACAGTTTTAACCCCAATCTATGTACAATTTTAACACAAATCTGTGTACAGTTTTAACACAAATCTATGTACAGTTTTAACACAAATCTATGTACAGTTTTAACATAAATCTATGTACAGATTTAACACAAATCCATGTACAGTTTTAACACAAATCTATGTACAGTTTTAACACAAATCTATGTACAGTTTTAACACAAATCTATGTACAGATTTAACACAAATCTATATACAGTTTTCACACAAATCTATGTACAGTTTTAACACAAATCTTTGTACAGTTTTCACACAAATCTATGTACAGTTTTAACACAAACCCATGTACAGTTTTAACACAAATCTATGTACAGTTTTAACACAAATCTAAGTACAGTTTTAACACAAATCATGTACAGATTTAACACAAATCTATGTACAGTTTTCACACAAATCTATGTACAGTTTTAACACAAATCAATGTACAGATTTAACACAAATCTATGTACAGTTTTAACACAAATCTATGTACAGTTTTAACACAAATCTATGTACAGTTTTAACACAAATTTATGTACAGTTTAGCCTAGCTTATTTAAACACATATCTAAGTATATTTTACACACAGATCTAAGTAAAGCTTAGATACGTTTATTCGGGTACAATTTAGACTCGCTTATTTAGTTTAAATTCTATTAACGTTTAGACATGATTTGAGGCATGCGTTCAGAAACATCAATTAAAGCAAAAATGTAACCGCTAAGGAGAATGAGGGATACAAGTTGTCTGATAGAGAGGAAAGTTACGCCTTAACCAGAAAATCCTTTATAGATTTCTGTTTCTCCTGTGTGCTATAATGTGTCTTTGTGAGAGAATAACAGAATATTTTAGGTGCACTATTTCAGCACGAGGAGTTAAGCAACGCGGGTGCTACGTGGTGCATATTGGAATGCTTAATGATTTTAGCTTTATCAGGCCATTTACCTTGTTCCAGGTTTAAACCCCAATAATACAACGATTAACGAATTTGAATTCCAAAGCCTCCCTTTCTACGCGTTTATTTTAACCATATGAACAGTATTTTATGCGACAAAGACTTGTTGAGTTTACGGAAATAACAACGCTATTTTGGTAACGGTCTACCGAAGTATATCGGTTTGTGTCTTGCAAAGTTTCTTTAGTTCTGTTCTGAACTCAGTATTATAAAGCCCGTAAATTATAGGATTGACACAAACAGCGATACTAAACGAGTATACAGTGAGAGTGTCAAATAACAGGACGACTGAGGTCACCTCCTCCCTGGGTACATATTACTGATACAGGCGTATGCTCACATAAGGGAGCCAACAAAAGTAATAAATACCAGTGATCATACCTATTGTCAGGGTGGCTTTATTTCGGTTCTTTTCCGACCCATGACGTTTTGACACACTTCTCAAGTTATTCTCTGGCACAGGATGTTGGACCTTGGATATTTTTTTAGTTTGCTGGTAAATCTTCACATAACACAAGCTTATGAGAACAGTGGCCGGAGAAAAAAGAAGTGCTCCCAGGATATTTACATAAACTATAATATTAGTGCTAGGAGACCAGTCTAAGCCACAGAATAGTAAGTTATCCAAATATATATACGCACCGAAACCGATTATTGGTGTAAAAGACCAGATAAACGAGTACAACCAACAGAAAATTACCATGATGACGCATCGGCTAGGTGTAATCAGCTGGTGATACCGCAACGGATAAATACAGGCGAAATAACGGTCAACTCCCAATGCTACTAACAGTAGGAGTTCTACGTATGCTAACCATGTCGAAGTAAAGGCAACAAATATGCATGTGCCATGATCGAACTGCCACCTTCCCGTCAACCGTCCAGGTAGAGACAATACAATGGTAAATGTAGCAAAAGCGAAATCTTTTGCGGCTAAACTGGCTACAAGGTAATAGGAGACTTTATGGAGAGGGTACCTTTTGTAAACCGTCAGGATTACCAGAGCATTACCTATCATCGCCATAACTGAAGCAAGCAAATAATACACTCCGCCGATTATTTCCCCAGGTGAAATCTGACTTCCATTTTTCATAGGCATATCGGCTGAGTAATTTGCCTGAACCGTTGAATAGTTGTTCAGCATTTTTGTTCTGTTTATATGTATACCTATCACTTCTCTTTAACCCAGAAAGCTATCTGAAACCGTTGTACAAAACAAATATAAAGTAGGACAGATGGAAGAGATATTAAATGTAAACCTTCACGACGGAAACAAACAATGCAAGGCTACACAGAACACACCAGGTTTAATCACTCATCCGACAGACATGCAGCTCTATCTCGTATTGACACTGTCTAATCAAGCAGAAATAGAACAAACACTAGGTTGGTGTCATTGCTCATCAAGCAAAAGAGATACAGCGCTATCAATTATTAACAACGCTTAAGGTAAACTAATAATTACCGTTAAATGTACTGAAACCGCTCCAGGATAAGAATTATTGTCAATTTGTATTGAAATCAGTTGATCCAGGCTAATATTTCTTAGTAATCCAGTCCCAAAGCCACCGTAATAAATGCAAGTTTTAATATTTCTCTTGGTAATCCTGTCCAAAGAATATCGTGATAATTCCGGGCGTTAATATTTCTCCTGGTAATCTAGTCCAAAGACTATCGTGATAATTCCGGGCTTTAATATTTTTCTTGGCAACCCTGTCCAAAAGCTTCCCTGATAATTCCGAGCTTTGATATTTCTCTTATTTATACTGTCCAAAAACTTCCCTGATAATTCCGAGCTTTAATATTACTCTTGTGTATCCATTCGTTAAACCCGGGGTAAATTTGAGAATGAATGTCCAAGGAGGCGTGTGGTCTTAGTTACTAGTTATGTTGGATATTCAACACATAGATCATATGGTACTTACACCGGACGAATTCCAGAGAAAACGGTCATCAATAGAACATACATTCACCTAACTGTCATATAACACGAATCAATGTCCTTCGTACTACTCGGACATACATCAGTAGACTGACTTATTGGACTGTTACACACGGTTTTTTAAAATCTCAAGGTGGGACAGGATATCACACTTGCGAAAGACAAAGAACTGGCGCTATGGTTGATGGGCTTGTGGCTGGGTTTATGGCCTCATTATTGACAGTAGTTTTACCATAGTATTGTTATCAGAAATCAGTTTCGAGATGAAGTTAAACATTACTTTATCAAGCTTAATGCTGGTCTCCGCGGCGGACACAACTGATGGATATTTACCGTTCTTTTGATATTAAAAGCAGTATTTGCCAAATATACAATGAGTCTCAGGTGACAACTGTACTCGCGGAACCTTCGCATCCAATCTCACCATAGTTATGGAAGCGACAAATAGAAACGTACAGTTTTACTACTGCTATTTCTCACCTGGGCGTTTAATGCAAATCAATGTTGTTACCTGTGTTACCTGTGGCTGTTCGCTGTTAGCGCGGAAGGTCCACCAGCAGAGCAAAGAGAGGGTAAGTAATCAGTAATTGGGGGCCATGTTTGTTTGTGGAGAGAGACACGTTCTTAACATTGACACAGTTATGCTTCATATAACCCTTGTATAACATCGTGCAGTTATTGTGTGGAGAATCTATTGCTTTTTGTTTTACAACAAATTGTGTATATAAAAAAATTAACAATTTAAATTTATCAGCCAGTCCCATTGTATATGACTATAATTGCTACGGTAATTATTGTCATAATAATGTATATTGATAGCTGAATTACATCCGAGGTAAGACATATCAAGCTGAAATGCTCGAATTATCATAAACGAATATCAACAATATGCAAAACCAGAGATTGCTGATGTAAATACATTATGCAATTCGTTAACCTTATACTACTACTACTAATAATAATAAAACAACAACGATCGCAAAATTGCATCTAGGGCAAATCGCAGTATTTGAATTTTATTGGAACTTAAAACAATTTTGTGAAATGACGGTCATAAATGCCTGTGAAAAGTGTCCTTCCCGTTGTCCAGTAGTATATGGTTTCGACCGTTCAGACCTATTCAATTGACCGAACATATAGCAAAATATTAGCGGCTGCATTTTGATCTCAGAAAAATTCACGGACGAAGGTCTGTTTACACAAAAAACCAATGATAACGAGAACCCGACCACTGCATCTTTACTCGCCAAGTTTTGCCTGAAAGAATGTCGTACCGCATTGAGGTTTTCTGGATTTCCACAGTTAGTAGTTGTTTGTAACACTCTATATGCTGTAATTAACTCATTAGACAGTGGAATTACTGTTCTAGCAGATACTGGTATAACTTTGGACTGATCTTGTTGTATTTGTTTCTTGCACTAGTATATTCCTTGGCGAAAATCGACAACTTTGTAGAAAATTCATGGATTAACCCATTTTAGGTAGTGTAGTGTCACTTCACTTCGGACATGATGAGACGTTGTTGCAGAGAAATCGTTTCTCAATATGTTGATTCTTTTGATATGTACATACGTGAAATAAAATATTATTTTACATATCTGAAATTCTTGTTCACATAAGTGAAATAATTATGTTATTTTACACATGCAAACATCTTTTGCACATATGCGGGAAATAAATGCACATACAAAGTATATAAAAGAATATCACATATGTGTACAAGAATTTATCCCATAAATAAGTAAATTTCAGTTTAATACAGCCATGAGATATTTGTTTCATATGTCCACACGTGGGATACAGCTTTTCCACGCTCTGATTGGTCACTTTTAGTTTATTGATACAATTCTTGTAATAAAACCGTCAGCTAATTTATGACAGAAGATTTAACGCTTCTCTCGTTTCCAACTGTTTTTCGATCCATTCAAACTCTTGATATATATAGGTCAGTGGTCACAACGATGAGTTTGGCAGTGTTCAAATGACTCTGTAATTATTTGTTAATGGGTCAGAAATAATTGTCAGTCATTAACTCGATTTAAAACTATTTTATGTTAGTTTCTATCATATTTCAATTAAATAAATATTGCATTTCAACTGGTACTGTTTTCTCACTTTTCTGTTGATGTACTGAAAGAGTACAACGCTCGCGACAACACAGTTCAACTATTCAAATGTCTTTTTAATGCTTTCTTCATGGATCAAGAATAATTGTTCAATGTTTACTCGAGATAAAACAGATTTGTTGTTCTCTTATATCATACTTCAGTTGACGAAATATTGCATTTCAACCGGCACTGTTTTCTGTTCCGCGGGTGCTGATCAGTCTGATCGACGATTTACTCCGATCCAGATGTGCGCTATATACTGGTTTCTTTCTCGACAGCGAAGTGAAAATATATATTGATTTCAGATTAAAATTGCTACAAAAAGGCATTAATGGGATAAATAGAACATCAAATTCGTGACCCGGATATCAAATTTATGAAACTCTGGTAGTAATTTTCACTTATTCCTCGCCGGAGGCTCGGAAAAAATGAAAATTACTACCCTTGTTTCATAAATTTGATGTCTCCGGGTCACTCATTAGATATCCTCTATTCAACATATGTGGAAAGGAAATTGCATCTGTGACATTCTTTTTCACATATGTAAAATTAATGTTGCCAAGAATTTCAATTATGTGAACAACAAATCAACATATGCGTAAAAGAATTCTACATATGTAAAAATGTATATCTGAATTCTACATATGTGGAAATCTTTTTCACTTATCTAAAATTAAACGGCGAGTGGAACTCTTTTGTAGATATGTGAAATAAAAGCATCCAAGACCTCAATTACAGGCTTCTCCCTCACAGCCTGTATTAAGCGGCAATAAATTTGCTCAAAAAAGTCTGATGTGATCAAAAGAACATCCACCCTCTGCATTTTGCAAAGTATTTGTTATTTTCTAGTGAAGAATGAATCAGGGGAACTACATTTGTTTTGTAGGCCTACAATAGCGATTCCGTAGTGAGCATTACTGCGTCTGATTCGTCGGGGAATATAAAATGACGTAAACTACAATAAAAAGACTGAATAAGAAGAATAAACCCGTCGCCTGATAAAATATTCACTCTCTATTTGGTATCGTAATTGGTATTTTTCGTAATAGAATGTATGGTGTTGTGTTTCAGTCATTGATGGCTGTAAATATATGCGAGTGTTCAACTGATCAACTCTCTAGACCTGGGAGTGTGTCCTGCTGATGCTAAATTTGCACAGCATGTGGAATATATTCCTTACGTCTTTGCATTTGTGTTGAAAGTCTACAAAAGACGATAGGAGCACAAACGAAGGTTGGATACTGTCCCTTGCTGGAGAAATCATTTATCAGTTTTTTGATAAGTGGAGCTCTTTTGTAAATATGTAAAATAAAAGTTTTCTTTACATAAGTGAAATGTACACACGGAAGACTATTATGGATTACAACTTCTGTTTATTCAGTTTGCGACGTTTCGGCACAGATTCTAGTAC
>JAVFBX010206068.1:0-10226 GCA_034783855.1 Mopalia kennerleyi
CACCATTAAACTTCGTTCTTACATGTCAAAGAAATTTAACGCCAAACATACCCAACACGGCGGGCATCAGAACTCACCTGAAAATACTAACAACTGTTCAATCAAGAATACCATATACAGTTAACGTAATGGTCCTTCCCAAGTTCCAAAAATAAAGCAATTAAACAGATCACACTGGTGGGTACACTCCACCAAAAGATAGGCACTTCCTCTAAAAGACTGAAGAAATTCAAAATGGCCGAACCGAACTTCTTTACTCGTGTGCATGCAGAGGCGAGTCTTTAACCCTTTCTCCACTACAACATTAAATTCCATTTGTTCCCTTGCATGTGAATTATCCCCCTTTAATGCCACCTCCCTGAAAAATAATAAACGTTTTTTTTAATTGCATTTATGTTTGATATTTGCCCAAAAATGTTATCAATAATTCTAAGAATAGGCTGGTTAATATGTTATATTTGTAAAAGTATAAAAACATGAAAAATCAACAGTAAGCTTTTTTCCCTTCAATAATGATCAAGTCCAACACAGTTAAGAATTTAAGAATTAACTACACTATAAATGACAAAATTAAGGTTAGTTAAAAAACTTACAATATCAAATATTTCATAGAAAACAGTAATGAATTGTTGCTTATCATGTATACCTCAATAACCTGTAAATTAACACGTTGAGAAAAAAAGTTACCTGCTATAAAGTTTATCCTTGTTAATCTATAAATTTTAGGTTTGCATCATTCAAATCTTCCAACATCTCTTTACGAGATAATTCGTACAGAGTGTCATCACCAGAGTAACGCACTTCATAAACTGCACTCTTAGTGCCGTCCTTCCCTTTCAGTTGTTTAATGATGTCTCCTGTAATTTAAAAGAATGTATTATCATTCTATAAGCATTCTTAACACTATCACTGCTATGTTAATAACCTATTATGAAGTGGACCAAATTATAGAGCTTCAAATGCTCTCATTTGTTAAAATGTTTTCCTTAATATTTGTATCAAGCAATATGCAACCCCCTATCAAGCTAAGCAGTGTTAACATAACATAGAAAATAAATGAACTGTCAGGAATTCCATATATCAATAGAGAATCACTCCACAAAACAACATTTAAATCTATACTTTGGGATGGTTCAATAGAAAAACTGTTTGTTGATATGTGTACTTCTGTTAACATTGGATTGAAAGATAATTTATTTGGGGGTGAAAAAATATAATAACAAGATATTGTGATTGATTTGACTTTTATATCATCTACTTAAAAAAAAAACAAATAGACCCAAAGCCAATATTTAAATTATAGGCCTGTAGCTTTACTGGACACTGACATACAAGTATATTCTTATATTCAAAGATTTATAGCATGCATATATGATGTAAATGATCAACAGCTTTGTTCCAAATCCGATCTGTCATTGTATTTTGTTTAAGTTTATAAAGTGTTTATACTTACCATTATACCACTGAAACTCATTGGTGATTTCATCAAGCAGCCATTTGTGAACAATGTGTTTTCCCAGGAACTTAACACGAGTCCAGCTTATGTTTTTAGGTTTTGCGTCTTCTTTGCGATTTTCTAAAAATATAAATGATCAAATATTTTAATACAGCTAGGGTGACTTTCACCCAGACATTTATTTATTCACAAACGTTTTTAATCCTTGCAAACAATGGACAAAAATTCAAATAAAAATTAAAAGATGACTGGTAGAGAATAAGAAGTTTACTTCAAGTCATAGTTCTTGTATCATGTTGATTTTCTAAATGAAGTCACACAAACGCCATATCGATCTTTACCTCTAAACTTTAACTTCAATACGTATTGAAAAAGCTAACTGTCAAATGCACATTAATGCATCAGATGAACCACACTCCCTTTCTTAAATTGGAGGCCTTTCAACAGACAGGTTTAATTTGGTATCCGGTTGTCCCTTATAGACAACAAATATATTTCGGAAGTATGAATTATTGAATGAATCGAAGCTGACCTGTATTAGATGTAGCAGAACTTGAACCTGAGGAGCTAGGGAAAACTTGGCTAGCTTCATTCAGCAGCCTTGCGTTCTGAAAGAATAATACATATACTAGATAAAGTGCTACCATACAGATAGGTATACTTTCCGAAAACGGAATATTTGTGACAAATTACCTTAGGTTACAGTGTTTAATCACAAAAATGCAAATGGAAGACTACACTTTGACAACTTTGGAAATAAGTATATATAAAACTCAAGATGAAGGTCTATTTTAAAGCTTGTCTCTGAGAGTTCATCTTCAACATAAGATGTTTCATTGATTTTAATTAATTTTTACATCCCTTTTTAGAAATATATATAAAGCATATTCCCCCCAAAAATCCTTTACATTTTCCAGGTAGTGTTTTGTTCAAACACAGGTAAGTAGGGCAAGTGAAATTCCAGGTCAATCCATAAAATTTATCCAATTTATCTATAAAAGTGCATTGTCAGTTGAACAGGTGATATATAGTGGAGGGGTACATGTGTAGGGCGAAAGGGGTGCCTGTGTAGGGCGAAAGGGGGTCTCACAATTGTCTCCAATGGAATGAATAGAGATTTCCCTGAACTAATTGTGGCTCGGCTGTTAGTTAAAATACCATGAAGAGTTATGTGCATGGTCATGGGAGATAAGTCAAATGCATACCAGTCCAATCACACTGCCTCGAATGCCTGGGTCTTTTCCATAACGTCGTGCACACAGTTCAGGCAGCAACGATTCAAAGTAGAATAAAGCTAACCTAGGAAGCATGACTTCATTCCACAACTTAACATCTGGAGATATTCTTTCAATGTGGAGGTCTGGTGGGTTGGTTGTTCGTACAACAAAGTCCAGCCATGGTAATTGACTTATGGCCAACAGACCCTGACATTGAAAGTAATATGGGTGGTTTGTCTTGAGCTGCAATGTCTGGTGTTCATTTTGTTGCAAGCAAAATGTTTTTATTTTATAGGCAGCGTCAGATAATGTCATGGGCTTACCCATTAACACATTTTTAAGCTCCACCAGCCCAGTCTCCCCAGTGACCATATCGGTGACTATACCATCAGGGCTACACGCTAAGAAGGGCTGTATCTTGGAAATAATTAGCCCTGAATTTGACAACGTTACAGTTTTTCCTGCTTCCAAGGATTTGTTGACATACATTTCCTTTGTTCGGTCTTCCTGGGATAGGCCATACTCAGTGTATTTATTTCCTTTAAAGGAAGAGTACAAAAGTCTTTTGACAAGTGGTGCTGTTGATAAAGTGTTTTTACGCTTAACAACAGCACCGAAGTTGGAGGCTGTAACACGTACTGCACGTTCTTTGTGCCAGTTTCCATCCATACTTTGCTGTCTGGTGTATTTTCAATCACTTCGATTGCATCGGGGCTTTTGCAGATCTTTTCCTCAAAAAACAATAAACAGGCCTCTTCCATGTCTTTCTTTTCTATATCTGGGGAGACTTTCAAACTTTCTGTGCCGTATTCAAGCCTGGCTTTTTTAGTCTGGGACTGGACAATTCTAGAATATTTTCTTTTCACTGCCCGCTTCTTGTACTCCAATGCACTTGTAAGCCTTTTGTTTGTAGCCAACATTGTTGCCTTCCTTTTGAAGACTTTGCCAAATTCTTTGCCGGCTGGCTGGTTGGTTACTGCAGTCCAAACCTTGGGAGACCAATGGGGACTAAGGGAGGACCTTAAGGCCGCTCCATAGCATCGAGCATTCCACGAACCTTTGCCACATCGGTTTATTTGTTTTCCACCATCAAATTTGGAACGCAAACCCATCCATGATTCACACAAATTGGTGGTGGAATTGGTGATCAGGCTTTGAGATTTTTCATCCATTCTAGCCAAAATGATAGCAACATCATTTATAACGAAAGGGGCTATGGACATTGGTTTTTCCCCTTTCATGCCATCATTACCGTGGGATTCCTCATCCTTTTGGTCCGTAAATATTTCTTCAGCAGGCATGGATTGTGTCTCTGCTGAAGAATTGATTTTTACCGCAGTGCCTTTGCACACCTCAGGGCTGCAATGTCTGTGCTGGCCATAGACATGCCACATGCTTGTTTGTTATGTCATTTATCAAATATTTGGACCCTTTCTTTTTATCGGGACACTGACTCCTAATCCTGATACAGTCCACCAAGTGGGCACGCTTAGATTTTGTCAAACCATGCCTGCCCTTGTAGTTGGGATTGTCTACAACTAGTTTTTCAAGATGTGTTCTGAGACATTTACAGGCATGGTTGGCACATTCAATTTTTTTCAAATCCCTGCACCATGGGGGTCCCTGATTTAGCAGTTTGTAGAATGTACTAGAGTCACCATCCCCAATAAATCTGGTGTATGTAATACCATACTTTTCTTTGCACTCTTTAAATCCGTCAAGTATTATATCACTCTCCATGCTTTGTGAGGAGGCAGACCAGTTTTTGAAGCAATCATGCTTTGAGGGTATTGTGCCCTTTCCCTCATGTATAGAACAGAGCAAACAATATTTTACTCGGACACCTACATGAAATAATTTTTTGGTTCTTGCCCCAAAGATAACACCAACACCACCTAAGGCATTATATGAATGTTTGTGAGTTCTTTTAGACCAACCTCCATCCGCTATAACAGTTATGGTTGGTACATCTTCATGAAAGTCGTTATTTTGAACAGACAACTTTTTTTCTTCGGCAGCATTTACCGCAAGTTCTGTATCCATGGCATCCTTCCACCACACCACAAGTAATATGGGTGGTTTGTCTTGTGCTGCAATGTCTGGTGTTCATGTTGTTGCAAGCAAAATGTTTTTATTTTATAGGCAGTGTCAGATAATATCATGGGCTTACCCATGAACACATTTTTAAGCTCCACCAGCCCAGTCTCCCTAGTGACAATATCGGTGACTATACCATCAGGGCTATACGCTAAGAAGGGCTGTATCTTGGAAATGATTAGCCCTGAATTTGACAACGTTACAGTTTTCCCTGCTTCCAAGGATTTGTGACATACATTTATTACAGAGAATATAACCTTTACTCTGTCACATATAAATATCAGCAACAATACCATTTGTTTAATTCGGTTTTTCTTGTGGTTTGACATCATAATTAAGACATCGTGTCAACCTAATTTTTTGCCACTGGACTGGAAGGCCATCATTATCACCTGAGGTTCAAGAACTAGAAAGGTTTGCTTGGATCAACATTAGAAGGTGACTCAGTCAGTCCGTCTCAACAATTTAAACCTGGAAAAAGCCACCAATATTTTACACTTATCACAACTTGAATGTCGTTTTTTTAAAGTTTTTTTAAATTTCTTTCCGTGACGTTTAAACACAGTACTTTCAATTGATTACTTGCAAGCCAAGTGGGTGAACGAAACCACCCCTGACACAACTTGTGGCAAACAAAGACAAGAAAAAGACAGGACAAAAACATGGGGAAATACAAAGATATAAGCAATTTCTCAGCTTTATGTTACCCTTTAGCCTTGAGTGCACAAGGGCAAAAAGCCTCCAATCCTTCTCACACCGACAAAAAAGGATAAAAACGTAAACTCAATTTATGTTAAGTCAAGTAATACATAAATGTACACAAATGTGTAACAACATTTTCTTTTATCTCAGGTCCAAAACTTATGTACATGGTTAAGTTACATAATAACTATGTGAACCCATACATACAAATATTTGTTAATATATATCAATAACTTGTATAAAATTCGCAGACGAACTTACTTTATATGCCCTTTAGCACTATCAGACGACAACAGACGAAGCCTACACTTGCACAGTGCATGCAGCACAATAATCTGTGGGGATAGACATGCATCAAATCAATATTTGTTTATTACTTTCCCAGTTGGGTTGGTACTTATTGACATGGATGGAGCTTTAAACACACAACATTCAATAGAGTTAAGCAGTATTGAGTACATATAGCAGATTTGTAATCTGTATAAACAGCGCCTTGCAATTGATCAGTGCACTATAATACTGGCATGTAACAAATTGTGTTTAATTTAAGGAATTTGTGAAATACTTACTTAATCTTTTTCTGTCAAATGTTAATCTCAACGGTTAACACTCTCAACACTGTAAATTTCTTTCACACCAGGATCTGCAAACAAATGTAAAATACCTTGATAACAGCTGGATATATGAGTCTAACAATTGGGTAAAGGATTTGCATCAATTTAATGCATTATGGATGTTCAATGCAAATACCTTTATGTTTTAGTTGGTTTGTTTACGTCATACGAAGGATTACATATAAGACACCATTCTAGATGCATCAGTTTGTTTGTTTGATTGGGGCTTAATTTCGTACTCAATGGTTTTTCACTTATATAACGACGCATTGTCCACTTCACACTTTTCCATGCCTTATTATGGTGGAAAACCGGAAATAAACCTCCTAAAAACCACCCCCACGATTGCGGGAGCCACATCTTGTCACATAAACTACTCAATCCCGTGAACAGTACATCTAAGTAGGCTTAAGAAAGCACACATAATGAATCAGTCATGGAAACCACCCACGATGGGTTTGGCAGCCAGGAGAAGACAGGACAACCCGAAAATAAAAACAAAGCAAATTTGATATGTTACATGTTGACTCTTTGTATTGAGAGCAACATAACCTCAATGCAGTTATTATGTACTTGTAAGACCAGCAAGCCTCCCTAGTCAACTGAAACCCAGTTAATATGTTATGATATTTTACAGGTTGTGTGTGCCTGTCCTTTGCTTTGCAAATGTAAATGAATTTCAATTAAATTTGTGTGAATTTTAAGGAAATCATCTGTTATACCTGGAAGTCTTGATTCGAATGCTTGGAATGTGCATGTGAGCCATAACGGATTAACCCAGATACATGGGACCATAAATATCCATCCTGCATAAAAAAACATAATAACATGAGAACTTGGGTGCATGAAAACGATTGTAATTGGTGCTTGTTTCAGTGTTTATAGTGACTTTCAGTTTAGAATTATGACAGTATGTGTATGGCTTGTCAAATAAAGTTCACATTAGCTTTCCATTAAACATCGTGTTGTATAGCTGATCATAAGTATGCTAAAATATCTGCACTGATATAACCGTGCATATTTCGTTAATATATATAAAAAAAATGTAAGTATTTCATTTTTCAATAGAATAAACGCTTACCAATATATAAATAAATCCTGCAATGCATGCACAAGAAAGGGTTAAATTATCCCACTGACGATCATACTTACATTGAATAATCACCATCTGAAGATATGTAAACTGTCAGTTGCTTGCCAAGAAGAGCTGCGTTGTCAAAGCAAGGTTTCCTCGTGCAGATCTTGCAAAAACAATTCAATTCATTCGTACAACGTGTGTTTTCAGTACTTGTCATGTTTGTTTTGACAGAAACCGCAATACCGGAAATGAAGACGCTTGTTGCAATTTGTCACCCGGACAAAATAGTTCCATAATTGAGATTGTGAAATTTTGATGAATTTATGAAAAATGTTCTAATATTTTAGTGTTGATTTTATGGTTAGGTAGCAAGCGATAATAACGTCTGTGCGTAGTTTACATTATTCAGCTAGGAACGAATTCAGTGGCATTTCCGCTTGCGCGCCATGTTTACAAGTCAACGAGAAACCACACATGCATTTTTGTTTATAAGTGACTCAGTATTTGTTGGACGTTATTAATGTAGTTGATTCAATTCCAAAGGTATTGTAGTCTTATCAACAACAGAAATGGTGAGTTGACAACACTTATTTTTGATTTTATTTACTTTTGGAGTGTCACATCGAAGGTTAATTTTCAAGATGGCGACCATCCTGCAAAACAATGTTTTTTTGTTAGCCGCGTTCTGTTCTGAAGTTAGCTAATTCTCCAAAGTGACTCCAAGTTCGGCTGCCCATGCTTTCGAACTAAATAATAAATGCAGGTAATGTACGAATTTGTGTTGTTTGATGTGAGTTCTGATGCCCGCCGTGTTGGGTATGTTTGGCGTTAAATTTCTTTGACATGTAAGAACGAAGTTTAATGGTGTATAGTGTATTTTGAAGCTACCTATGTGTTTTCGCTGGTGTCCAAATTTTGCGACCGTACGTGGAATGGCTGTTAAGTAATTGCATTTTTGCTGACAGGTACATGCTGATCAGCAAGGAAATTTTAAAATGGCGACCCATGACTAATGGTCCTTAAATAAACATGCCCACTGGCAACAAACATATTATGGTGTTAATTAAACATGCCTATTGGCAACAAACACACTCTGGTGTAAATTAAACAAGCCCATTGGCAACAAACACATATGGTGTTAATTAAACAAGCTCACTGACAGTCAAACACATCCACTGATGCAACAAAGCCAAACACCATGCTCACCGAATAGTACGATAACCCTCCTGCAGGTACACGACGCGTGCTCTTCGGTCTTCCCAGTCAAAGTGTGACATACACATGCTTGTCCGCTAGGTGTCGCTTATGATCGCACACACGACCTACTTAACAGTGAGGGCGTGTCTGAATATAGTACAAACGGGGCGTTGTGAAATAATTTCATTTCTGAGAAATGTAAGAGTACCCGAGCATCAGGTGTGTAAATTACCCATGATGCCATAGTTAACATCAATAAATCGTGTCGGGGTTGAGAAAAGCTTGTGTAAAACCGTTATTATTTGTCAAAAAATGGCCTCCGCTAAAGTATTTTCTAAATGCACTGTTTGGTCTTATAATTTCATTATAGACAAACGACAAGATTGAGTGACGTGTGAAGCCTAATGAAGCCATATATACTTCAAGTTCAGGTCATTTACGACAGTTAGTTTACTGGACTTGTTCAATGTTCAGCGAATATATAGACAGCTTGAACAAATGACATTTTGAGACAAATAAGTCCAAACGTTTTATTTTAGCTATCAAATTATTATTTCAAGTATTTAAGCCATCTTTAAAATGTGTGTTACTTAAACTTTGCCAAAGCTAATGCTATAGGCTTTTGCTCATTCAACCCTGGGCAAGTTGGTTTTAAGCCCTCGATATACCCTACTCTGTTGCTGTACATCAACATCGATCCGTTTCATTGTTTCATTATTTGTACAAGGCTGTATTTATATAACTGATTATTCGCCCTATATATAATGTATGGGACATGTTTGAATCACTTGTCCTATTTTTAACTAGAACAGAATCGAGCACGACTCACATACCCCATTTTCTCTAGCCAATGGTTTTATATCCGAGATACTCTGCATTACAGAGTAGCTCGGATATAAAACCATGTAGTCTAATACTAAAGGGAACTGTAGCATTTAATCATTTATTCCAACTTACACGTCATTGAGTCCTAGACAATAGTGTACAATATTATTGTTCACTAAACTATAATGATTTATGCAGTTTTTTTTACTCTTCTTTTTAAAAAAAATAATTTGCTATGAATAGATTTTATTGCCATACCTTTGTCAAATGAATATATATTTGATAAAAAATCTGTGCTGGTCCTCAACCTAAGATCTCTTCCATATATACCTGTAAATGGGTTGCTCGTTTGTTGGTTTCTAGTCGATAAAGAAAAAATAATTTACTATACTTATGTTTTTACCTAAGTACCTGATTGAAGGAGATGTAAAGTTTGATAAAAAATATTGAATGGTTCTCTAGATAGGCTCCAGAAACCAAACATATTAACATTTGACCTTTGCCATATGCAAATTAGGTATATTCTGTAGAAATGTAAGAATAGCAAAAGGGAGATAGTTTGGTAACAAACGTATTGAATGGTTCTTGACATAGGCCAACGAAACAAAAAGCATTGCACATTAAAATTTTACGCTTGAGATTGCAATACGCAATTTTATATGCTGTAGAAATGCAAAGAAAGTAAAAGGCGCAACCTTTTAACAGTTTTCATTAACAGTTTTTCTGTTAACCTTTCTCTCCCCCATCAAATGGAGTCTTGTCTTATTTATAAACTGGACGAAGCCGTGCGGGCCATATTACACATCTGTTGGAGGAGCGTGGCCATAAAGTGTGATAATCTCTGTAAACTACAACAGTTGAAGTTTTAAAAAGTAATGTTTATATGAGAACAATTGCCCTTCGCCGTCATTCTTCATTGACTTAAGTGTAAAATAGCTAGGGATGCGTTTTGTGTTCATTAAGGCTGTTATAAGTTTATTATCCGTCAACCAAATTCGTTGTGTTCTCATTGGTCGATTTTCAGGGGGACCGGGGGGGCC
>JAVFBX010206079.1:0-18697 GCA_034783855.1 Mopalia kennerleyi
CTTTACTTTCACCGTGGTACAACGCGAAATATCGCCGAGGGCGAGATTTCATTTTTTGGGTTCCCGTTGCCTATCCCAGGTAAAACGAATTTATAATCAGACAATCAAGGAGTAAATGAAATGAAGTCATATTTAGACAATCGAGAAGTGAGTAAAATGAAGTCATAATTAGACAATTGATGAGTAAAATGCACTCAAATAGACAATCGAGGATGGAATAAAATGCACTCAATTATAGACAATCGAAGATAGAATAAAATGAACTCATATACAGACAATTGAGGAGTGAATAAAATGAAGTCATATACATACAATCGATGAGTGAATAAAATGATACTCATATCCAGACAATCGAGGACTGAATTAAATTAAGTCGTAATTAGACAATCGATGAGTGAATAAAATAAACTCAAATATAGACAATCGACGATAAAATAAAATTAACTCATAAACAGACCATCAAGTAAAATGAACTCATGTTCAAACAATCGATGAGTGAATACAATTGACTCATAAAAAGAAAAAATTTTATAAAAATAGACAAGTACATCTTTACAGCTTATCTGTTTGGTTGAAGTTTTAATTTAGGATCAAATCAGATATCTCCGTATAATTGACTAAAACGCATATATTAAGCGCACTGATAGTCCACATGTGGTAGCGGGTATAAAATCGGAGTGAAGCATATCTTTAAATCATCCTATAAATGTGTGATTCAATTAGTTACTTTTAATTTGATTTTTCACGCTCAGTGTGTAATAATTATTCATCCGCGCGCCGCCGGCTAATTATAGGGTGTGCTTTCCACTGCAAAATTGTCAAAGAAAATCTCTTCTGGAGTTTTGACTTTTAAAATGATCTGAAAAACTGCGTACCATTTATCTGGTAGCAATGTCCCACTGTTCAGAAAGAGAAATGCTAAAACCAATTGGCTAAATCAATTCAATAGATAGATAGATACGAAAAGACGCAGAATTTTATGATAAGAAGAATTTTAATTCAATAGTCCTTTCTATCTCTTATATGCAAAATAAAAAATAAACATCACGGCTAAATAGGTTTTGCTTTATGTTTATATGTACCGGTATACAAATTATCATTTCTTATTCGCCATGCCTGTGCCAGCACCAGAAATGGGAAGAGAGTGGGGGCAGGAATAAGACAATGTGGTCAGACATGCAGGGTAGGGTGTTGCGTGGACCTATAGCGGTAATTGTTCTGTTATCAGCGAAAAATGCTTTATGATCTATTACGAATAAATAGCCGCCAAACTTCTTCAGACAATGCCCGTACTGTTCTCCTAACAGTATATGGATATCATTCGCTATTTTTGAAATGTGATAGATCTAGCCCTCTGGGGCTTTAATATCTGCAATAATCTTTCAAATTAAGTAATCGTTATCTTTATTAAGGCGTAGGCATCTCTGCCTTTTGCCAACAAAACATGACATAAACATGATAAAATGGTTGCCAAGTGCAACAAGGTGTTTCCTCCATCTACCCGGCTGATATTCACTACAAAAATCAGAGAAAAGTAGACATATGCTTTGAGAGGCCGGTGAAATAGGCCGATAAATTTCCAATCCCTGACACGGTTTGAAGTAGGGCTTAGACATTATGCTATGTTGCGCCTGGCAAATTACACTTGTATTAATACACCGGGACTATGCTTTGATGTCGTTCAGCTCTGAATCAATGCAATTCCTGTTTTTTAAGAAACTAGCAAATTTATTTTTCGTAACTTTGGATGAAAGTAGAGCTCCGTCTCGTGACTTCCTGATAAGATAGTGATGACGTGCATGGGTTTATCCGAAAGTAACAGCCTGCGTTGAAAAGCTAGATGGTATTGGATGGTTGAAAATGTGTAGTAGATACTGACTGAGAACAAAGACGCGTCACTACCCGGCCAATCAAGGAAACAGTCCGCAGCTATAGCCAAAACAGTGCCAATTAAAGCGCCGCCTATATATACGCCGGCGATTAACACTTATTATTTCTGTATGGAAAATTTTTCTCTAGAACGACACGGCAAATGATAACAACGACAATCGTATTAACTGTGTCTGTATATAACAGATAAATGTCATGGCAGAAGTTTTTTATATTTGTTGTAATAAGACACGGACAGGTGTCGTTCAGAATCATTCAACACAATGCGTTGAACCACGTGCGTGTTTAATTTTAACCTGATATCTAATGTAAGATGCGTAGTTAGGAAATTTACCTAAATTACACGCCCGGAAACTTCCCCATAACAAAACCTAGAGATGAGAAATGCAGATATGAAGGCAGCCCACGGGAGCATGGTCTTATCTTTTTAAAACGGAAGTCAAGTTTGTGCCCTAATCTTAATTACAAACTAATGAAAAATCAACGCAATTAGGACACATAATTTCCAACAAATTTTAAAAAGCTTTTTAAAAATTAACAGCGTTGCCTTAGGCTAACTGGCGCATGCTCCTTTATCTACATCCGTCCAATCAGAATTGGTATTCTATAATGCACAAAGAACGGCGAATAGAGACAGCCGGAAGACAATATAGTTATTTGGATAGTACCGATTATAAAACATAATGCAAAAAGACGCGCGTGTCAAATTAACCATTAACGCATAGGTTATCGTGGGTGATCAGATATTAGAATCTTATACTGCTATATATTAACTTTGATATTCAATACAAGATGCGCTTTCTTTTAAAACGCTTTAATATAATAGATACAATCAGCCGCGGTAAAAATAACCGCCATGCAGAGGTTAACTCACAATCAGTTCTGCCCTCGAAACACTTTCCTATAGCTTTCAAATTATAACTAATAATTCACTGCCATGTGCAAGAAACGCAAACATGGGCTTGTGTTCAATTTGTCTTTATAACAGTGAGTTGCGTCTTTACCGTATATTATGTCCAAATTACTTCAAGAATGCGAGAATAACGTTCTGTCAATATAAAAAGCAAACAAACAAACGAACAAAAAACATAATAAAAAAATGAAATTCAAAGTAAGCCACATGTGCACACACAAAATATTAAATAATAAAGTCCTGGATTCGATGTGGGGATATAGGCTTGATGATTAAATTAAAATCAGACGGCGGGAAAATGGCTTGTTATATATGAGGACAATCCAGAGTCTCACTAGCCCCTGGGCTCTAACCATGAGGGCCAGGAAATAGTCAGACTCATTTATGATACAAAAAAGAGCGAAATTTGATTGGGTTGATGGTTGATTGCATGCCGCACTCTTGATTATATACTTAGCGTGTTCCTTTCTTATTTGTTGTAAAATGTCATATAATTTCCGCAAATTAAGGATATTGTTATAATATTCTGAATTGAAATGTCATTGCTCAAATGAAGCTGATTGTGTTTTCCTTGTTTATCCCGCTTTCATAGATTACGGGGGCCCCAATAGAGCCACTGCACTAGCTAACCTTGTGTTGTTTATTTACCTTGACATGTTATTAATGACATACCTACAATACGATTGTTCTTTTGCAATAGAACAAATACCTATTTGGCCTAAATTTGTTTTACAATAATATCAGATGACGGCAAGTTTATGAGGAAAAACGGTTACTTACTGTTCGCGGGAAAAATTGCGACTAAATTATAATGATGCTATGTTTACTGTCATTACCCACAATAAACTGGATCGGTTAACTTATTAGCGGCTTGGACCCCCTTGATCCTGGTCTATTGTGCCAGTATTGTTGCCTACCCTAACGTTTCAGGGCTCCGCATTAATTCGCATCCACTTATAGGGTCCCGGACATCCCAAATACCCCTTGCCCAGAAGTAAACCATATAACGGCAAAGGTTTATCACTATATGCTATGGCTATAGTGCTTTTCGCTATTTTGGGATAACTATTTCAACAGACATATTCAGGTAGAGAAAAAGTAAATGTATTACACTTTTAGGGGACGGAGTTAAACACCGACTGATCAGAAGCCACCTTGGTCACGTATTCAACCGGCTTTAAAACTTTTCTGAACTAGACGTGTTGTCCCAAAGCAACGAAAAATACTCTTTATAATGACGTTTTATAAAACACAAGTTTTATGTCCCTCTCCATATTTCAATGACTATATTTAGTTTTATGGTAATGAAAGTTTATATACATTTAGCTTCATTTGATCAATTCCTGTATATTACATATGTAAAGTTAACATCATTGTTTGTTTACCTGTACTTTACGTATATTAAGATGGATAAAACCATGCACGCTCAACATAGCGAAAACAAAGATAATAGTTTACTGCGAACTATCGGTGCATAGTTACCCTCGGGGTGGGAAAGCAACGCCGGGTGCCGGTGATCCCTGCTAATAGCCTGTGTAACCAGCTTGAAAGGGTTCAGGTGAACTTTAACTATAACTAACGGCACTTCGTGGGCCCCAGGCTTTAAGCGGCTTCACCGATTCGTAGAATCTGTACCAGTTGCTTACATGGACCACTTGTGACGAACAGGACAATGTTGGCCTCTTCAGTTGGTCACGTAGTCTATTTGTGATGTTATTAGACGTATAGAGGTTCATCTAATAAAGTGTAGGCCTACATAACGCTTGTCCGCATACAAGCATACATAATCGCATACCTGTTAATAAATAGGCTATTTAACAAGTGAAATTTAAATTGCTAGACACCTGTGACGCGATACCTGCGATGATTCTTCATCGAATGGACCAAACAGTATCATACGTTTTTCGACATAAGCACCTCAGCTGGAGGTAATCACCTTGGGACTAAATCGCCATTTGAAAATTATATTTAGATGGATTCTGCGTATTACTTTAAATTGGTTATTAAGACCGCCTTGTTCTTAACCCTTTAAACCCTAAGTAGCTATTAACAGGTACCTAGTAACCGGCCTTCTCTTATGACATTAACATGTATATGTACTGATGGGTGAGGGAATCCAGGGTTCAAAGGGTTAAGATTATTTAAGTCGACAGGACAATATTTAGGCATGTTTATGCCCATTTTGTTTTTACAGTGGTTAAGTTTGAACGATCTACTATTCTTATTTCCCCAAAAAGTTCAGTTTCAGATTACCAATTAGCAATAAGTAAACCATTGCTTGTATCTTTGCTTGTGACGGCAGTAAGAGTTGTTTCAATCATATATGACCGCGTGTCTGTCCAACCGGCTGTAGGAAAGCCCCGTATAGACTTACAAACCATCGACCAAAATATAATATAAGTACGCAGGACTCGAAGTCTGTGGTTGGTGCTGTCCCCTTAGATCAGAGCGCGCAACGACACGTGGCACTTCCATCATCAACCAATGGTGACAACAACAACGCACGGACAGTGTTTATTATTTAAACATGGCGGTAAAATATAAATGACACAAGCCGTAACTATTTTAACTATTTGGCCAACCATACCATTATTGACTTAAAATACGTAAGACGACTTTGCATAAAGAAGTGATAAAACCAGTTTTTACTGAATTAATTGTTAAAGCACGTGTATAGTAAGTTATGTCTCATTATACATGCCCAATGACGAGCATTGAAAAGACATTGAGAAACCGCAATAAAAGAAGACTAATTAGTGAAAATTATTTTTTTGCTAACATGTTTTTTTCTGTTTATGAATACTTATAAGTTTGTGGGTGTCATAAAACTCACAAAACTAATTTTTTAAATACTTCTCTTTTCTCACTGAGGAGTTAAGTTTTTCTTAACTTATAAGACGAAAATTAGTTTAACATTTTTTCCCCTGATCTGTAATTTTTTGTTAAAAAAATTTCCGCAACATTCGTAAAGACAAATAATTGAACAAGGTGAAGTTTTTGTTTTGTTTTAGAAGAGTATAATGTATCTGTTAATTATCCCTTTTAAACAAAAGAGTAATTTGCTTAAATTTTACAGTTTCAGGGTTACATGTTAAAAAGTCCAACAGTTACGACAACAGGAGATTCACTCCATAGGTTAAGGGGGATTTTATCTATCGTTCAGGTGCCCCAGGGCCTGGCTTAAATAGTTGTATAACTAGACAAACCCTTATTAACCGTCTGAAAGGGTAACAATGTAATCTCCACAGCCCAAATAAGGGCTCCAGATACCGAGAAAAACACCTTATATTTCCTTGTCATTCCATAGCCGGAGGTCAAAAGAACAACCCGTTTTGTGGATCGCCAGAGATAACGCCTTCTTTATTCCCACTTTGTAATTTCTTTTAAAATTTGAAAAGATATACAAAGATAGAGTTTCAAATTAGAATAAATAAAACTATCTGTAAAAATAAACAGAGCAAGACAGTTTGTGATTTAACAAGAAAACAAACCGTGACATAAACCGAAGCATAAATGCATTACCTCTGTATAGTAGTCAAAGCTGCCTTAGTTTTAATAACATTGATTGATTGATTGATTGATTGATTGATTGGTTGATTGATTGATTGGTTGATTGGTTGATTGATTGATTGATTGATTGATTGATTGATTGATTGATTGATTGATTGATTGGTTAATTGATTGATTGATTAATTGATTGAAATGATCGATCGACCTATTGGTGTTGAATTCCATACTCATGTGCATTTGAGCATGACTACGTCACTCTCCAACATTAATAACCCCACGAACACAATAATAAAGTGAGAGGATCGTGCCCTTCTAGAAAACTAACGTTCCTCTACTGACAAATAAGTAGAGGATGACTTGCTCCGGGCAAATTGCCCTTTCTCAAAGGGCAAGTTAATACGAACTTCATGATACAACCATTTATTTAAAGCAAGACAGCGGGGCTTCGTTAAAATTTTCTACTGAGCAACATTAACAGCATCAACAGTTCCAAATCAATGCTAAAACTTGCATAGAGCGAATGTGGGATAGATTGTCCGGTTCCCAACGCACTGCCCGAGAGTATTTCTCTTATAGGACACTGATGTACCTCAAAAGTAAATAATATAACAAAACAACCATAATAAATAAAGCGTTTCGTTTCGTTGTATAAACAAATGTTGACCTACTGCATGCAAAGTCGGCCTGAAAGTGCAAATTCAGGTTCCGAATAGCGAAGACGGTTAGAACCAAGATGCGAGACAATTCGGCCGTAATAAGAAGAATTCTCATATGCAAATCTGTATTATGGTAACATTGAACCACCTTTGTAGTGCATGTGCGCTCAAAGACGAACAGTATAGAAGCACGCCCACCCGTTAACAAGAGACACACGTGGCTTACAATTGTGTGAATCTTCATCCCAAGTAATACATTCTAGAAGGCATTGACAATGGAATTGTGTCAATTGAAATACCGGTTTTTAACACTGCACCTAAGACACAACTCCATTAAATTAAATCCACTAAATTCCAGGGATGTGGATTAATAAAAAGCCGATAAATTATAACAATCATGCACTACGAAACCTCACAGACACGTGTTGGAGATGAAGTTGGGGAGTAAAGCAGATATACTCCAATGGAATAGAGGGAAGCTGCAATAATTTTCGTAGCTGATTGACATCGCTGCCTTTTGCTTGGTATCGGCCTGGCACAGTCGGAATGTCTTCGAAGTTATGAAACTGTGGCTCCGACCGCATCCAACAACCATTTTTGACACTCTGAATTGATTTGTTTGTTTGTTTGATTGGGGTTTAACGTCGTACTCGTGCAAGGGTATTTCACTTATATGACGGCGGATTGTCCACTTCACAGTGTTACTTGCCCTATTATGGTGGAAAACCCGGAGGAAACCTCGTAAAAGCCACCCCCGGAATTGCCGGAGCCACATCTTGTGACTTGAGGGTCGACAGACGGACTAGATCCCGTAAACGGTACATCTAAGTAGGCGTTAGAAAGCGCACTCGCAAACCGCCAAGCCGCGGGCCAACTCTGAATTGAAGACAATCAGCATAAACAAAAATTATTTCAGAATGGTATAAGCGCCAAGCTTTCGGACGACCTGCCAACTGTGAAGTATACTAGTATGCTAGACAACCTTTCCAAAATATTTACGGCTATTCTACTGGGGAGTTTATGGAACAAACGACGTATTAAATATATATATTGGAACACAGCTTAAGATTGTCCCGTTACTGTGGACTGTACGTTTATGTTTTTGTACCTATCAATGATATACAATCTGTGGTTCAGCATCATAAAGGTAGAATTGGTTGACAAATCCCATTGTTGAGAAACTGTGTTCCCATAGCAGTTATCTTATTTATAGAATTACGTTTTCATGTTGAAATAGGTTTGCACATACGTTTTCACAATTATTTGTTTGACAGATGTTTAACTTCGAACCTGGAGGAGGATCATAGACGCCTCTGTCAAAAACCAAGTCTGCCTTATCAAATCGCTAATTGTACATGAAACATTTATACCACAGACATATGATCAACAGAGATCGATCCGAGACCTGGGAAGATGGACTAAAACGCTCTGCGACAACGAACTGTGTCAATATTGGGGCCAATTAGCTGGATTGCAGATCAAGGAACAAGTTGTAGGAAGTGTCAACGATGACTTAGCGCTGGAGCAAACTGTTGTGTACAGTTCCATCCTATTCAGATTATAACTGGCAGCAAAGAAGCAAATTTAGCGCTAAGAAGAACAACAAAATAAGCAACCTCGACACCCCTGTGTTACAATGTATAGTGTAATTCCAGCTAGTCACGGAGTAAAGTTAAATTCGTAAACAGAAACAGACTGGTTGTCATTAACGTGTTCTAACAATCTGGTAACCCAGGTTTGAAAAGTGGAATATTTCTATATCATACGGAGAAGTATTTCATAATACGCGCTACGATTCTAAAGTAGGTAGCTTTTGTATGATGAAAACAAAAATTATTCGTGGTGTAAAATTCAAATTTTCCCGCACGTTATTTGCGAGACTGAACATAATAAATATTATAGCATGTTTTATGCAATAACTGCCTTGTGTTTTTGCAGTGTTTTACTCAAAAAACGAAAAACAATTAGATTCGCGTGCCCCGTTGACCGAAGACTACCGAACAAAAAGGCTTGTCCCGTCACTGCAGTAGACTGAATCCGTGATAAAGTAAATACATATATTTATTTTGAAACATAACTTTATTGTCTTTGTTTGGGCTTCTCAAACAGCCCAGTTATTAACACATATAACTCTGTCATTACCTAAGGCACTGAAACAATATGAACAAATTGAGACCAAACATTTACCAAAATTATGGAAAGTTTTCCATATAGAATGTTACAGAATGCCTTATTGATAAAAACACATCACAAAAGTCGGGTAAACATATATTGATATATTTAATTAAGCACAAAAATAAATGACACAAACCAATAAATAAACGTCGAATTACTTGTTGCATGGAAAATAAAATAACCTTATACCCGAATTTTATTGTTTACACAAAGGAAAAAAACATAAGAAAACTACAGTCGTTTCAAGCACGGTTATAATAATACGTAAACAGCAACCACAAATTGAGCAATGTTCTATCACATTATTGTATTGGACAGGATAGCTGCTATTTGCAAAATAATGTCTTTTGAGCCACTTTTGGATACAGAGTGGAATATAGCGGTGTTTAGTGGGGGTTTAAACAAGTTCAAGAAAAACAAGACGATCTCAATTTGAGATATAAAATAATAATGTTTATGGGGTCAAGGTAACTGCATGTGGTCTTATACTGAATTAAGAAATGAACTTCAGACTTAAACGTTGCTGTTAATCTGGCCAAATATGTTATTATTGCGGTTATGGCTTCCTTTAGTTTATTAATAAGTTTGTATCCTAATTAAAAAACAGTTTAAATAGCTCGTGTCAATACCGTAATAATGAAAAACTCTCCCCAAGGGAATATTTTTTTAAAAAGCAATAACTACAAAAACAAACGCTTTTGTTATGTAATTGTAGCTGTTTGTGGGGAAGGTTAACTTAAGGCTAAATCAATTATTTATACTTCTCACAATTATCAACTGTTATGGCACAAATGCATTGTATATGTTAAAAAAAACAACGCCCACTTATATACACAGATAAATATTAGATTCCAGTTCGAAAACAGGGCACAAAACAGAATAGGATCATAACGATGGAAGCAAGTCAATGTCTTGAGCATTCACCCCAAACATTAATGTTAAACAAGCTGAATTACCATAAATAATCACGACAAAATACACTCGAATTAAGAAGAAATATTATTACAAACTGTACACATAATCCGAGGCAATAAATGAAGAAATGAAACTTAGTTATTAGCTCAATAATTAGGGCCTGATGACAATGGTTGATATTTAAAAGTAACTGAAATGCGGTTTCTGGACGAAATAAAGCTGATTAAATCTTTTTCAGCCATGTATTATTTACATATATCGTTGTAAAGTGGAAAACATTTGAGAGATCAAGGTCAGGACCAGCACCATTAGTTCTACGTATAAAAATATATTCGAAAAAGACGAACTATTGAAGACAATAGAGAATATAAAGTTAAATACAAACCCGACAAAATATTCACACTATATGGCACTGTATTTGCCAGAGATCTTTTCAATAGAAAAAAGATAGGACAGACGCGGCAATGTGCATCAACATGTCCATAGTAAAAAAAGAGATAGTGAAAGGAGTTGTCAAAAGGCGCCATTTAAAGCATGACTGTGATTGGAACATATCATCTTTCTATCCCGATGACTCAATATAAAAAAGTTGCGATTCCACAAAACAAATGAAATTGCAGAGACCTGATTTATTAACATGGCTACTGACTACCATTTGTTTATCAGGGGCGGGTTGCTCGAAGCGTTTTAAAATTTAATCCACTATTAAATGACGTCAGGCCATGTTGAGGGTCTCTCTCCCTTATCTGCAATTAGTGATTTCATTTATAGTTAAGAACAAATACTCAGTCGAGCAACAGACCATTGTAATAGATCTCAAATTTAAACAACGCATTGAAGCATCTTAACAACTGAAATGGTTCTAACATATTGTTACTAAAATTTGTTTATTTTAATATCAGATTGAAAATTTTCGAAAGTTGCCTTTTTATGACAAACTAGTTATTCTAATTATTGTTACACATGTGTCCTGACGTGCCTCTCCAAATCTCTGGCCCACGGGAAAGTCAGCCCACATACTGTACAATGAAATGGGCGCACAGTGGAGTGACGTGTTGTGCGATGGTAGCGTAGATCATCTCCACGGAAAAAGGATTTGTTACATAGGTCACATTTGTAGGGACGCTCGCCAGTGTGGTAGCGAACATGACGGTCTCGATTGGGTTTTGCTGTGAACAGCTTGCCACAATATTCACAAAGGAATCTCTTATGGATTTGGTTACTGTGGTTTTCGATGCCATCAAAACTCTTGAACTGTAGATCGCATAAATCACATTGGAATATAGCATTGCGCATTCGGAACATCACTTCCGGTGTTGTAATTCTGTCGAATGTGGTAGAGGTTGAGGTGGATTCAGGAGTTCGCCTCCCTGGTGGTGACGGTGACTCTTGGCCTTCGTCTGTCGGGGTTGTAGGAGATTCAGCAGTCGATCCATCCGTAGAAACGCTATCCCTAACACTGCGGGGCTGCAAAGCCAATGCGGGCCACATCACTGGGCCTGGCATAGGGTTTCCTCGGTAAGGTGGGAAAGGATATTCTAAGTTGAGATGTGAAAGATACTTATCAGGTGGCATGAACGGAAGAGGTAGCATTGGGACAGGTGGTGTACTATATGGCCGATAATAGTGTTCCCCTGACCTGGGTCTAGACATAACATATTTTGTAAGATCCATTGGTGTATCAACCTGCGGCTGAATAAATGTTGCTTTCAAATTCAACTGTTTTTCTTCAAACGGAACCGGAGATGCAGGTATAGAAATATTTTGGTTGTGATCTGTTTTGGGAAGGTTAACTTCCTGTTCTTTGCCCTTGAAATTTTGACCTTGACTTTTGGAAACGGAGTCTCTGGCATGTTCATGAACAACGGCTATATGTTCCCCTAAGCTTATTTCCGTTGAAAATCCCGTATTACATTCGGTACACCAGTACTGACTTCCTCCTTTCTCGTCTTCCCGGTCGTCCTCATCGGACATACCACCATCTTTATGGCTAAGCAGATGGAGTTTGAGAATCGAGTAACTTTTGAGCTGAGCCGAACACAGGTGGCAAGAGTACATTTTACTCTGAGCATGGCTGTGCTCGTGACGAATAAACTGTTCGTAAGACGGAAATACATTATCACAGAAACAACAGGAAAACACAGAAAAATCCTGATCAGCTCGATGTTCCTTAAGATGATCAGTATATTCAAAAGCGTCTGTGTAATCCTTGTCACATTTTTGACACTTATATATCTTTCCGCTTGAGGTATGAGAAAGTAAATGTTTTTGGTGAGAGAGAGCGTTCGTTCCAATAAAGTTACATGCGTGGCACTGGAAACGTTGTAGTTCAGGATGAGCTTTTTTATGTTGCATACTCTTTTCGACATCGTCAAACCCCTCGCCACATTGGGAACAGACGTGACGAAGAGTGCTATTGTGTTCCTTTCTCATGTGGTTTCTCAGACAAGAGCGATCGGTGTAGCCCTTCTCACACAAGTTACACCTGAATGGCTTAGGGTATCTGTGTTTGAGAATGTGCCCCTTCAAATCATCTCGCCTACTAAAGCGGCTTGGGCAGAGATCGCAACAGTATGGCCTCTGCCCTGTGTGGAGGCGAATGTGTCGCTGAAGGTTTGGCCTCGATGTAAACGATTTCAAACAGTAGCCACAGGTAAAGGAACCGTGTACCTCAGAGCTATGATCCTCAAAGGCCTGTGGGCTAGGTACAATTAAACCACACAGTTTGCAGCATATAGGTTTCGACATTTGAGTGGAGTCAGGGGAAATCTGTGTTCCTGACAACACCTCAGCAACTTCATTCGCTTCATCGTTGGATGAAGATATACGTCTTGGCTCAAATAACCTTCCAGATAGCATACTTGGATTGAAAAAGCCCAAGTTTAATTTTCGATCATGTTCAGAAAGATTTTCATTGATGGTTATAATATCGGATTGGTTGGAGTTGTCCTGGTCGTTACTGTCTTCCTCCATTGGAGCTGGTTCTGGGGAGGCATCGCATTCAACAATAAAGGGTCCTGAATCAGACGAAACATCGCCTGTCCCATCTATTGGCTCTTTTTTAACCAGCTTTTCGTTCTCTTTTTCAAAAGAATCTACTTCTATTTTCTTTTGTAATCGCATGTCCAGAGAAATGTGGTTATAGGGATCAGGTGTTCCATAGTCAGAAGTAGGAGACGAAGAAAGGTTATTTTGATGATCAGGGTATGGGCCCCCTTCTTTGTTGTTATCTTCTATAGTCATGACAGAGTCCCGTTCCAGCAGTTCATGAACCTTTATAACAATTTGCTGAGAATCATTTTCAAGTGTAATACAAACAATACCATCGACTTCGAGTTTCTTGTCATAAGGCACGGTTTCTTTGCACAAAGTGAGGATGGACTGCCGAAGAAGGCGAGTCACAAGCATTTTATCTTGGCGCATGTTTGCAACCGAACAGAATGGTGGGTTGATTTGGTGGTGTAGCATCGCTTTTAAGCTTCACGAAGCCAGTGTTCTGAAAGAGGAAGCAAAATAAAACCGATCAGCAATGATACAAATTTGTACTATATATCAGAAGAGTATACCACATTTTCCCCATCATATCAAACTTAATAACAGAGAACGCTGATAAATGATCCTAAATACCGAGATAACGTACTTGTAACAGAAGGAACGTTTGGAGAAAATAATAATAATATACTAAATTTTAAACTGGGAACACACTTTTTGCCTAAAGACATACATTTCAGTCAAATATCACAAAATGACATTAAAAGTCAAAGTGTCATTTGAAATTACACAAACAACACGAAAACACTATAATCTGTTATGTATGTTTGAACATTACACACCGGTGTCTCTGTGTCAGAGTAATACGAAATGAATTTGTTACAGTTGGCAATCCCTTCAGTTTTCGTTGACAGCCTAAGGAAACTGAACTGTAATAACTACAGTTGATTTGTTCTGTGACTGAATAATATCGTAAAGATACACAGAACAGATTTCCGCTCAATCGCACTGGTCTCCCTTAAACCTCACTACAATTGAACAACCGTCAGAGTAATTGTTTAAGTTTAACTTTCTCGCTAAATTAAATGCATTAATGATACTCATCTTGCTTTAGACAGCATAATAGATCTGAATCCGCCCAACCTTGGACCCCCCTAAACTTCATTAATTACACTACATCTAATTTAATGAAACTATGTCAAAAAGTTTGAATCTGTAAAAACCTACAATTTGGAGGTTATTTAAATACACAGAGATTACGTTAAACAAAAGGAATGCAAAAAGAGAAGTCTTTTAAACAACAAAAGGAGCAAATCACGAACAGTTAATGCCCCATAGCTAACAGTTTGCGCACAGTAAACTATTTATCTTTAAAATGTTTGACCTTTTCATCCAAACCTTTTATAATAAAACGCTTGAATAATTTATAATTTTGACAATGAACGAATACCACGGTAATACTCGCCATACCGGCTCAAGTTTTTTCATGGTTTGATCCAAAAAACAAAAACAATACTGTCAGTCAATTTTGAAAAGTCCTTTTTTAACGGGACATTTTGATAAACTGAGTTTATTCAACACGTGACTGTCTCTTTTAACACTCATTACGATTCGTCCGACGTCACGGATATTGGCAGTCTCAAAAAAAATCTTTGGAGAATGGTTTGTTTTGTATCCCTTTGTATTTTGTCAACCCCTAGGTACCACACGAACAGGTTCTTCAAAAAAACAATACATCAAAACCAGTGGGATTTCTCACGCCGTAAAAATTACATAAAAATGGCATGACACGCGTTCGTGTGTATTTTCGGTTTGCGAATATAGGAATCACATTGTTAAACCTTTAGGAAGTAATTTAATAATAGCCTTTAAAGCGGATGAAATGATTATTGAGATATTGGTTACATAAAAGTGTCGTGACTAAAACGGAAAGTAAAACAAAACGCATTTGACAAATATGAATGCCGGTTGACCTTTTGGAGATTATAGTAACAATTTTGTTCGCATTACGAAATTAACGCAACGTGTACACTACTGCAAACGCAAGAAAACAGAGCAACGGGTGTCAAATTACATGTATTTATCATAACTCTTGAATTCACTGGATATATTAAATAAGGGAATTAAAATGACGGAATCAAATATGAATTTGTATTTAAAAATGTATCAGTGTGAATTATACACAATTGCATGTCACATCCAATTATGGTTGGCTATATCCTTATTGCGTTAGAACTGATACACCTTTTTGCTTGGCGGCTGTCATCGCATGGAAAAGTGATACACGGTTTTGCTTGACGGCTGCCATTTCCTGACAATAAACGGTTTAATATAAGGGGAAGGATAAATTCCTATAATACGATCAGGAGCGAGAAAGAACTCGGGTTTATTAAAGTTTATTTAAAGTGCTCAAAAATATTTTTCAGAAAGAGTAATTGACAATTAACAGATATGTATGTAAGAAACTGTTCTCTTGATTGGTGGACTACACAGTTCTCAAATGTAAAGATACAGATTAGTTAATGGAAAATTAGAAGCTGTCATCACTCGTTACAGTCTGCTTCACGTCGTCGAACACGGACTTCTTTTTACTCTGCAACGGCAGCTTAATTCTTTTTTGTAACTGGAAAAGTAATAGGATGCCTGCAGGCCGTAGTTCTAGATCAGGATTCTCTGTACGCGAAACCAGACTTGTTTTAGACTCATTTTTTGTCTGACAGGACACAGGGAACAAGGAAAACAGGACCGGCAAGAAAGGAATCCGCCCGCCGGCTAGGGCAGGCTGACAGCCACACATTCTGATTACCTTATCAAGATCCCCGGTTAATGTGTGACTTAAATTGCGTAAGATAAATAAGTAATTAAAGAAAATTCAGAACAAATTAATTGCTGGCGGACCGGGGTTTTTGTTGGGAGGGGGAGGGGGCGGAGAACTTGAACTTAACCACAGAAAATTACAATCTAGTTCAGTTAAGCGAGAAATTTGAATTCAAATTATCTGAGACGGGATTTTCTTATTTACTTGAATACAATTGTAATGTAAACTAACAAGCTTATTTCACTCCGCTAAAAAATCTATTATTTCTACCATCACTGTCACCAATTACAAGACACATAAATAAAAAAACATAAATGTTTAGCCCTTTGAAATATGAACCTCTTGGTATGTTATTTCAGAAACACAGCTCACCACAGTCATTTCGTAAAACGAACATGTTTTAAATGGAAAAAAATTGTTTGGAAACTGTTGCTCTCTCGCAACTGACAGCGTGAATAAGCTGTAAATCAACTTATCCTCAACCTGAGGGTCACTATAGTCTAATATAATCAATTCAAAAATACACTGATAACTTAAGCCTTCATATCATATTTTCTTTCACAAAATTTTCTTTGAGTAACCTTTACGTCAAGTAACATGTCCAATTATCGCAGACGTTGTCCAATTACATTAATTCATACTGTATATATAGCAAGAGGTAAATGTATACGAATTTGATAAACGATCATACTGCCACTGGCCATGTGTCCTTCTGAGCCCACACAAACACTAAATCCACGCAACAAAAGACAGTCTAAAGATCAGGGAATTCCCTCTAATTTCCTTCCCCTCTCATTAAAATGTGCACATTTGTCAATTTCAGAGAACATACCATGGCAACGTCATGAGCTAACTCACTGTGACTTTAATTGGTATAGGCATTTGCCAATGATGACTTCAATCCTTATCAGAAGTATTTTTATTTGACAATAGTATTAACCGAAATAACTGTTAATGGGTTATGTCAAACAGCTCTCGGGCGATCGCGAACGTTTAATTACAACAAATAAAGACGAACATTTTAATTCTTTTCATGAAACAAAGACAATTAACCAGTACTTCAAATAAACATCGCATAGAAGCGACAATTATCAACTCTTTCAAGTTTGGCAAAATTCCATATCATTGAAATACTATTGGAATTGTACTGTACATAAATACGTTACTGGACTAAATACACATAAGATTGGAGGTATGAAACCTTTATTGGACCAGTATCGTTACTCAGCAGCTAGTGCATGGGCTCGCTGTTCCGCCTTTGAGGTAATAATAATAATTAGTTGGCTACTGATAAGTGACAACTAGTCCATAAATCTCAACTGAGTTCTGCTATGTTATTCCTAGCTTAATTAAGATTATATCAAGTACAAAATGTTAACTCCGTTTACTTTCGCGTGAGTTGTACATAGACTTGGATTTGGTCAATAACAGGATGCATACGCGGCTGCTGTATTTAAATTTTAAAAGCATATGTGTAGTAGTGGAAAAAATACTTACATTCGACAAATATGTCTTGTCAATACATTTTCTGATAAGTTATAAAGTTAAAGGTTTAAAGCCGACGACATGGAAACGAAACTGCATTACAGTATAAGCCACGACATCCGTATAGCCCTTGTATCCAATACGGCCTCATAGACACAAATAACAGGGTATGCGCGATAACACTAGAGTTATAGATTATAAATAGGATGTAAGTCATACACATTACACAATAACAACTATGATTTCCGACAGGGCCTGCTTCCTGTGGATATTTATTGTAGATCCAACATGAGCGTCACGAATAGATCTGAAAATGTAACTCACCCACGTGTCTTCTCAGAAACTTATCACTGAAACTTAACTGAGCAATGCTCGTAATGCTGGACAAAACATACTAGTTTATATGTACTGAAAATATAAAGACGGGTCTACATTTGAACCACGTTTATAAAGCAGAGATCACTATAGCTACTCAACAGTTTACCGAGAAACCTCGGCCTTCTACCCCTGTCCGATGGTTCGAATCCCGTCTCAAGCAAAAGTTTAATGTTATGCAGTTAAAAAGATAACAAACAAATAAAACAAAAAAATGAGATTTTTCGCCGATATTTTTTTTAACACATCATGATGATAAAGGCTTAATATTTTGTAACATTTCAAGGTTTTCCCACCTTATGCATCTTTATTTTTTAGTACAACAGAGAATTTTTTGGCAGAAAGTAAACTTCATCGCATCTCTACGAGAGAAACGGTTTCAGAGATACCATGGATTTAAAACTAGATAAATCAGCTCGGGTTATTTGGTTAAAAGATTTTAATATGTGGCTACAATTTGTTGATGTCAAAGCATGTCAAACGCGGCCCAGTATTTTCAAACCATTTCGTTTAAACCAAATCAAAACGTTTTGTAGATTTCAAATGGGATATTCATGTATTAAAATATCAACTAGTAACTATAGTATCTTTGAATTTGGAAAAAAAAAACAATTATGGAATAATATTAAAGTATAAGTGAACATCATAATCATTCACAAATAGTTTTTTGTTAATACCCTAAACTACTGATTGCTATGGCAATATTAATACAGATGGACCATTTCCAAACCAACACCCATGTAGGTGATTCGTATAATGATGCGACTTGATATATAAGTGTGATATGGTATAATATGGATAATGGTTGATATCTATTTAACCTATACATTCAGATACGATGAACAGCATGTTGCAGGAAATTTCGGATTGTTTTGAGTAAAAAAAATTCCAGATTAGTGCATTTAGGTATAATATCAGTACATTTTTTAGGGGGGGGGGGGGGGCATAATTAAAATTAAACCCAGGGTT
>JAVFBX010206080.1:0-12261 GCA_034783855.1 Mopalia kennerleyi
AGAAAAACATTATTTACTTATTATTGTTCCGCAGAAAAAGAGCATTCAGAATATATATACATGTGTTGCAAAATTCACAGTAGTTTAGAAGTAAAACGGCAAAATGTAAAAACACCCTGAGGGGTTGTTAGAGTATCCTTAATGGGAGGAAGTTACAGTTTCAAATTATTCAGCGAATTTGTTCTCAAATTATCATGTTTACGACACATACATGTAATGTAGGGGTGAATATTGAAAAATTATGCCCTGGCGGCCATATTGTTTTGCGCAATTTGATGAAATACAATCCTATCCTATGTATCTAACAGAATGAGGAAGCTTCCAGGTTTCCAGTTAATCTGTGAATTTGATCTCAAGTTATAATGTTCACAACACTAATAGACGCGAATATTGTAAAATTATGCAACAGATTATCCCTTAGCTCAGCACCAGGGCAACAGGCAGACAGAACAAATTCAACTGAGCAGGCTGGTTCTACTTGAGATGTAGAAGAATAAAATAATCAATTTAAAGCCATGATGAGGCCTTCAGAGTCAAGACTATCAAAAGAATACAGGCCAATCTCAAAAGGAAGCAATGAAGCCGGAGTTCAGCAATTAACTTTTTTTGTGAACCACATTGGTGGAATGAGCCTTTCGTTAGTTAAAATTCAAATTAGCTAAAACCGATCAATGTGTCCATAAACAAACACACCAGTCTGAATCAGAATACAAAAAAGGCTTAACCGGAAATGAAATCAAAATAGGCCTAAATTGAATAGGCTTGATGGCTTTGAGGTGAACACAAAATCTTAGATGTTTAACCTTTGACCAAATTTATACCAACAAATTTAACTATTTCCAGTTTGTAGTTATCATATTATTCTTTATGAAGAACTTAAATATTTGTATCAATCTTTCATTAAAGTAAAGTCTGAACTTGGTAGGAGAGGGGTTATATCAATATTCTACTTGTTAAGAATATGAAAGGAACATGTGCTTTAAAAATCCCATCAAGCATAATAAAGTCAGTTAGCTGGTGTAACACTATAAGCCTTCCACTATTAATATGGTGGGTGCATAGTCAAATAAAGTTCAAATCGATACATAGAGTTATTTTTTAGATAGAGATCAGAATATGACGGGAGGTAGAGTGGAGGGAATGGATGGACAGACAGACAGACAAACTTAAAGGAATCTTACATTAATCTCATCATAATAGTGAACAGTACCAATATGTCAGCTGTTAAATAATACAGCTCAAAAGAACATTTTGAGATAGACATCAATCTATGAAAGTGGAGGCAAAGAACGGACAGACCGAGGAAAACTTACAAGAATGTTACATAAATTTCAGTTCGATATATTGACTACTTTTGGAGATACATGTAGAGCTTGGAATATCACAGCAGGTAGAGTGGAGACAGACATACAGATGGACATCACCTATTTTAAGATTCCACCGCAAATATCTTTCAGGGCTATAATGATACATGTACAAAAAAACATCTGGTTCAATTTAAGGGGCATACTCCGACTTCAGGATGCATTATTTTTTTTTTCACTTTCTTTCCAGTTAGCGTATTTACATTTTTTCTTGACATAAAAAATGTCTTTATGCCTCTTATCTTGGGCCTTGTTAATGAAACACCATTAGGAGGAGCAATCAGTATTCTTAGAATTCTTTTAATACAAAAAGAAAGCGATCGTTTTAGGGAGTTTCCAAACCTAATCCAATTTCAAGTCTTTAGGGAGGCCTTAACAGTTGCTAATAGTTGACAAGGTATGGGCTCTTTAGACGTGAAGGTTTTGCAAAAGGCAATATCAGCAGATAGAGCTTAAGGGCATTCAAGTTAACAGAAGACAGGACACTTGTGTCACTGTCGAGGTTACGTCTCCTCAATTACCTCCCTTCAACAACGCAATTTGGTTTCCCTTGTGGCTGACTGTTACCGACATCTGTAACATTAGATAATAGAGCCGAGGAGAAATGCAGTTTAATGCCGCATGCTGTGGGACCATTTCATCACAAAGAGAACCGATCCACAAAGGTCACCTCTTATCAACATTTAATACAGCTGTCACAAGCATTCGTCAGGAAATTACCAACATTGGCATTCTAGCAAGGTATTAATCCTTTTTAATGTGTGAATCGCCTGCTTGAGGTTTTATGATGTGCCCAAGGTTATTTCACTCAGAATCATACAATAAGTGACAAGAGAAAGGGTACGAGAAATCTTCCTTGAAACCACTGGCAACGAATCAATGTCTGCATGGTTCTATGTCTTCTTCTTGCCAAATGCATGAGCAGCGTTTGAGATTTTGCCTTGCCCTAGAGTTGTGTATAAAGTCCTATGTCAATTCTGATGACAACTCATTCATGTCGCTTTTGACAACCAAATACCGGTTGTGAAAAACTGAATTTGCTTACGTTTTATGGGGTAAAAACTCCAATTTTTTGCATGAATACTGAATTTTATTGCTGATTTGTTGCTTGGCAAAATGCTGAATTTGAATTCTAATCAATGAAACGAAAGAAACATGTTTGTCAGTAAAATCACTGCCACTTTGCTTGATTCCGTTTGGTTATAAAAAGAAGCTTCAGGCTTTTCTGACATTGTTTTGACCAATGAGGATACAGCATGCATGATCTGGCAGAGGTAGAACTGCTGTTGAATTGAAGAGTGTTGCTTTTTGACATACATGTAGGTTAGCCAGGTTGTAATGCAGTTGATCAGGCAAACTTTTCAAAAATTAAAAACCAAGCGGATTTTGTAGTCTGATAATGTTGCAAGGCTCAATGTTTATACTTTTCATTGTTTGTTGTAGACTTTGATGTGTAAACGACGTTTTGATTGGCCTACATGTTTCTACCATAGTTCAATTAAATTTTTGCAACGTTTTTCTTTCGAATTACAGCAAGGGATAGTACTGTGGAAGTCTCGTCTTACACGTACTGACCCTTGCATAGGAAGATCAACTTCTGAATGCCTATAAAAGAAAGTCCTATATTACATGTGTGTACTTACCAGCCATATTGGTTGTGACTTGAGTTTTGTCCACTGAATCTGAAAAGACACAAAATAATTCAGATTGTTAGATTTATTGATTGATTATATACATATCCCTGCCTAGCCTATGATAGATTTATGTATAAAAACACATTTTTTCAAATGTATTTTCTTGCCATTTGGTGTATTTTTATGTTACACCATAATGGCTGATTGGTGTATTTAACATCAATTATGTGTACAAAATACTCCAGAATACACCAGGTAGGCAGGTTTGTATATACTAGAGGCCCTTTATAGCAGAATGTACAGTGTTGATGAGGAGGCAGATTTATGACAGCCCTCAGCGGTATTAGCTTATTTGTTTAATTGGGAGTAGTACACCATACTCAAGGGCATTCCACTCACATGACCATGTCCCAGAGGTGAAGGGGAAAAAACTTTATCGCTGTTAATATACCAGACAACCTCAAGCAAAGGGTGCAAAAAAGTCTAAGTGAGCAATTTAGTTCACTGAAGGATGCAACAACCTACATGCACCAAATTTTACTTGATCTTTTAAAATAACTCTGAGAAGGAAAGTCTTCACAAATTTGTGCGCACTTAGTAACTATTAAAGTTGACAGGCATGGATGGCATTGTGTTGCAACGACAGCAAGGTTTACATTACAAGCAGTTGTGAAACAGTTGAAGCTCTCTCTAACCACTCGCTTATTCAACTCAACAATTCTGTTTCCAAAAGACTATGTAAATAGGTGTAGTGCTAAATAGTATAACACTACCCGGCAGAATAATATAATTTTAATATCACGGATGATAAATGTTTAGCTTTTCATTGGTTAAGGATTGGAATATACATATTGTATTAATTAAGCAAAGCCTGAAGCATCCTTCATACTTTTGTTTGATTAATATTATGACTATAATTTTTTATTTTTTTTGCTCTTCTTGTCTTTAATTCTGTTTCATATTTGTGTGTGTGTAAAAGTGTGTCTGCTTCAGGGGCTCAAGGGAATTTTTTTTTTTTCTTTTAATTGAACCTCCTTGTTAAAAAAAGTATATTATTATTATTATCAGCATTTATGATTTATTTTAAGAGGGCAGAGTAGCAGAAGCTGTACATAGTGAAATACTATTAATTTCTAACGGCATCGCAGTGGAAAGGGGTGGCCTGAGAAAGGCAATCTTAGTAGTGTACACTCTAAACAGTTCTCAAATACAAATGTTGTTCCTGAGAAAGCCTCTGTAGTCAGTGTACATGTAGCTAGAGTAATGGCTAGTCTCACGGGAACGAACCAGTCACACTTTTCAAGTCCTCTAAAACCATGATTGATCAGATAGACTTTAACAGCTTGACGAGAGGAAAGGCGCTCATGAGAAGGATTTTCAAATGAACAGCAGTACGGTATATTATGAATACCACAGTGTACAGTACCATCTGATGTTGTTAATAATACTATTTCACTAGATGACAAGTATTCACAGCAGTCATTTTTAGTGGCCAAACAGCAAATATAGTTCCCCCAAATTCAATGTTTCCATTTTCCACTACATATTACAACAATTGAATACTTTATCGATATTCAATTTTATTTGTTTGATTGGGGTTTGAGGACGTATTTTATGGGTATTTTACTTATATAATGACGGATTATCCACTTCACACTGTTCCTTACAGTGGAAACTGGGAGTTAACCTTGTAATAAAAACAGCCCCACAATTGCACCTGTAAAATTTGTGCGACTCATTCATATACCTGATGGTTGACAGATGGACTCGATCCTGTGAACGGAACATCGATTTGTTTGTTTGTTTGATTGCGGTTTAACATCGTACTCAAGTGTATTTCACTTATAAGACGACGAATTGTCCACTGAACACTGCATCTTGATTTATTACGGTGAAAAACTAGGAGGAAACCTCGTTAAAACAACCACCCCCGCGATTGCTGAAGCCACAACCTGATGGTCAGCAGGCAGACTCGATCCAGTGAATGGTACATCGAAGGAGGATTTAGTAAGGGCACACCCTTAACACTTAGCCAAGGACTTGGAGTAATCAATTCTAATGTGAGGTTTTAATTAAAATACAAATGGTTTTGAATGTATCAATTGACGACTTTTTGCAGAATTAAGACATATTTCTTAAAGATACAAATTTACAAAGAACGAATTTTCTACTATAATTTGCTCCTTGTTACATAAAATTATTCGTATTATCAATGTTATACACACTGTTAGAATATCAAAGAGCAGTCAAATTGTTACTTAACCAATTATGGTAAATCTAAATTAAAATTTCAACTTTTAGTTAAAAATTCTCAACAGAATAACTTCAATAAACCCATTTATTTACTAAATTATACAAATAAATGAAAGGGAGTTAAGAAACAAAGCAATTTAATTAAGCAGCGTGCTTGAGGGCATTACAGTTATTTACCTTTGATCAACATCCAATTATAGAAAACGGCCATAAAGAATGTGTGTAAAGCGTTGTTCAAATCGTTATACAAATTACAACACTACCAGAATACTATAAAAGTAAAGCCTATACAACAGGCTATATTGCTGTATAACCATGTCTACGGACAATCTATTTTATTGCCGTCACCAGGATATGCTCGATGGTAACCGTTCTAGGTAGTATTCACAATCAGCTCAACAGTAATACAGCCGATGGTATTCATTGTAGGTTTGAGTTTGTAGTGAAAGCCAAGTGATATGGCAGGTTGAGATGTAACTCTGTGATATTGATCTGTATAAAGAGAGCACACACAGAGGAGGGGAAGGACTGTTCTGAATATCACTCAACAATATCCTCCCTCTGATAAATGCTCGACTCAGCTTAACACCTTTTGGATGTCCCTCTGAGGCAATGGGATGGACTTACAATAATATATCTAGGTTCGGAAATAGTTGAAATCTCTCTTTAGGCAATACCAATGATATACTTGTGTGTCTATTATAAGATTCAGATATGTCTATTTTCTGGATATGCTTTGAGAAATAGGTTTTCTAGTGATAATAATGTGGAATTTTATGAATGTCTTTATTTAACAGTTACCTATAGGCACTAGTTTTGTATTTAAACATATACATGTGTGTTATGACAAATTTATGATAGTTTAAAGGTCTTCCCAAATGGGTTTTTTAGTCAGATTTAAAGTGACTCAATTCCAAAGATAATGTAGCCAACTAATTCTAAAATAATATCCCCTATTTTTCCGATTCGTAGGTTTTTTTTTATTTACTTACAAACTGGCAACTTTACAAACAAGTTATTCGAGCTGTGATGTAAGCAGGGGAAATTCCCTTCGGAGTCAGATAATGCCGATGTTTCTATAGTTACTAGTCACGTGTTCTTTTCCCTGATGACGTCACTGGCTATCGCTGACCTGTATGTACTAAAAAATGTTACATGTTTGAATCCCAATTTCTCCATCAGTTCGCCGATTTTTTTTAATGAAACAAATTGAAAATCGTCCAGTGGACATTGAATTGTTTTTATATAAAGTTTTCTAGGTATCAACCATTTGGGAAGACCTTTAAGCAAGAACATAGTTATTATAAAACAAATATCCACTTAAATAATTATAACATATAAATGTTACGTATTACCAACAGAAAAGTCATAAAAACTATATATTTAATCACTAATGTTTCCGGGATATTTCAAGCCCTATGGGGCTTTACTCCCGCCACAATAATATTTGATTATTTGGTTGAATTTCTTACAGGTTATGTCATTTAGTGAGTTTTCACATCCGAATACAAAACTGTGAAAGGTTAAGTGATATCTCACTTCGAAATAAACACAAAATCAATACAAAAAATTGTTTCCCTGGCCTTTTTTGGGATCTGGATTATTTTAAAAGACCTTTAATCAAAAAATCTGGATACAGATGGGTCAGTACGCTAATAAGAAAGCAATTTGTCAAAGCTCAGACGACCAGTACCTTCACACTTTTAAATCAATTTTTCTGCTCCTGAATTCTATTGTGTTTGAGTCCAAGGAAAGCCATGGTAACGTCGGCGGAGGGTTTGGGGGTCACCTAGTGATTAGCGTGTAGTAAATATGATCAGACCTCGCAGGGATTCACTATTCAATACAAGCCTGAACCAGTATTAAAATAGTCAAAGACGAGTTAATCGTTTGACATTCACCTCCCCTGAAATTGTTTCTCCAATGCTTGATCAGATCATTTTATTGCAAGATTATCAAGAAACGGTGACCTTTACGGAAAACAGGGGTCGCTACGGGAATTTTCACCGACTCGTGTCGATATTTAGTGCTGTGGAATAAGGCCAGCCTGTCATCAGCAAGTCTTGTGTATTGATCCCAGCGAACGTGGATAATCTCATGGACTACTCATTTATCTGAAACACTGGACATAGCTAACCCTTCTTAACAAGGGAATATTCTGGTAAAATAGAGGCGAATGAACGAGCTAACAAGGGAGTGTCTTGATATCTCAGGTTTCAGTTGAATTTCCATGTGTATAATCTCAATAAACACATTGTATTATTACAGACTTCCCAACAAATTGATGCTTCACATGATAACAGAATACCAGCCTTGTACACCCTCTACTCAATCACCATCAGTTCCATTCACAAGCGCCGTATACAACTAACACTACAAAAGTATGGCAAGATAATCAATAGGGTACTGCAATATAGAGTAAGCAAAACAGTTGTGGATCATCATTACCATTTCTATTTATCAATTTGATGTGAAGTATCTCCATATATAGAACAAGATCTATATAAATACAAGTACTTGGTGTTGTATGTGTACAGGTTCCACATAAACTCGAGATTATAAAGCAGTATTTAGAAACTTGTATCTGGGATTATTTATCCTTTTTAATTAGTCAACATGCCTGTGATAACTTTAAGAAATATATTATGCAAGAATTTTTTTTTTCTTTCTTATTTTGCTTTGTTGTTGTTATTGTATATAATCTATTTCTCCAACACAAAGATAATATATACTTTATATAGTTTTTTTTATTTCTTCATATTTAATTGTCTTATATATGAGTGTAATATATTATAGTATCTTATAACTTCTAGCAGTTGGGACAGAGAAATAGGCTTTACCTCAGGGGGTCTTGCATATTATTTCTATGGACTGTCCCAAAATTAGAGTGTCCTAACTGCTAGAAGTTATAGGATATTTGTTTACATAGGTAATTATTATAGATCATCATGTGTGTTTTTGTGATAGTTTGTGGAGGGCCTCTGGGAGAACAGTTATTCAACTGACAGAGTACTTGTTGCATTTATATTAAATGACATGTTATACCCTCAGAGAATAAAGCTATATATATCAGTTGTTTTAGAGCGTTGGTCCTGCTGGCAAGAGGCCTGATTTTTATTCTCTATAATAAAAATATATTGTACTTTTTGTACAATCTAATTTTTTTTCATGACATTTATTTTTAAAAATTATATTCGGGAATAAATTAATTTTAAAATTTTCCTCCTTTAATCTCCTTTAATTCAATTATTTGGTTATTTTGAAGAAGAAAAAAATGTTACATTTTGTAATCCAGGTATAACGTCTGCATTCAAATTGCAGTTAATTGATTGATTGATTGATTTTTCAAGCCATGTTTAAGGGTATTTCACTTATATATGACGGCGGTGTATGAACAATAATTGACACTAGTATAACCAAGGTGTGAAGCGTTTCCATAATATTGGAATGTTAATTTTCTTTCAGTGCTGTTAAGAAAAAACAGCATTGCTACTCTTCAAACAGCATTGCTACTCTTCAAACAGCATTGCTACTCTTCAAACAGCATTGCTACTCTTCAAACAAACTGCCCAGAGGGCCCAAATTGCTGTGAGGTAAGCATTTCAAATAAACAAAATGATTACTTAATAAAGTCAATATAATTATGTACAATATATGTACATGTAATGAATTCACACTATATTAGTGAGAGGTTCAATCCTGGTTGTTTGCTGAATATTAAGTCCTATTAATGGCTCACTGTAGAGGTATTGATTAGTGTGTAGATAGAAGGTAGACAGATTACTGGCACTGACACCTATATCAATGCGGCCTGTAAATAGTCTAGTTATCTTAAAAAATCTAGAAATATTCAGAATTGTTTGTATTGGACAAAATGATTTAATTCATGCTTGAAAAGTCTTCATGTTTGTTTGATTGGGGTTTTATGCCATACTTTGGGTCATTACACTCTGACATACACGGTATGAGAGCTAACTGGATGAAGGGAACCCTCAAAGACACTGGCAAGAATCTGTAATAAGACAGCACGGCATAATCGCAAAACAACTGGACATCTACCATAACCTATCGTCTTGAGACGTGTTGCCCCTTGGCCAAGGGCCTTGGCAGAAGAGTGTCCACCCATCTAAAGGACAGCCTGAAGTGAACAATTGATTCATTTGGACACCCCGTTTTAAGAAACTTTAAACTGTTAAAATTAGCCAGTGACACCCAGTTTATAATATTAAAAAAATGAACCAAAATGACCATTTTGGACACAATGCTTTTGATTTCTGGCTAAGCCCCTGCCCTTGGCTCAGAGCAGGCGGCAGCTCTTTCAAATCATACACTCAAGATATATTTGTTTGTTTGATTGATTTGGGTTTTATTTTTAACTCAAGGGTATTTCACTAATACGATGGCGGATTGTCCACATCTCTCACTCCGCCCTATATGTAAATATGAGGGAAAATGACATGAAACTTGTAAAAACCAACACCGTGATTGCCAGAGTCCTCATTATCAGAACTGATGCATGGAAAAAGGATCAATAATCCGGCAGGCTGCCTGCTGAACCACATGCAGGGGACTGCTTCATGCCAACTCTTCATTTATTAATTCAAAAAGAAAATAATTATGTTAATAATGTGTTGGAATAGCATGTGTGAGAAAATTCAGACAACTTGCAAATTTTAAGGGATTTTATGATACCTTCAATTTCCGTGTTGCTATTTTGATATAAAATTGGGAATCGATAATACTGTGACGAGGGAATCCCAATAATTGACACCTGATTAAAACAGATAATGACAAAGATAATACCTGATTAGGGCGAAAATTAATATCAGAAATACATGAAGACCCATTAAGGCCTAATGAATAAACATAACATGTCTATCAAACATTTGTTTTATCAAGGATTATATATGTACATATTTTAATTAACGATGCACATATGTATTTTTAGAAATATTATGTAGTCAAATATATTTAGATACATTAGCCCACAAACACATAGCCTTTTAAAGTCTCACAAGATACATGTACTTAAGACAGGCAACCAAACACAGCAAAAATGAGAATAGTAGTTCTACCCTGGCCTGAAAATCTCATAAGAAACTTAAGACAGTCCACTTATTCAATTAAAAGCAGTAAAAATGTGATTTTTAGGTCTTTCGAAGTCAGAGATATATTGTGAGATGAGGGCAATCAGCCTATCCCTCATGTAGGTTATACCTGAATTTTTTAGTTCCGGGTTAGGGTTAATATTAAACCTAACCCTAAAACTAAGCCTGATACTAACTATAAAGTCCAACACAAACCTAACCCTAAACTAAACCTAAACCTAACCCTAGAAGAACTAACCCTAAACCTGACAATGAAATTTACGGGACTGACCGGGCAATCTCAGGGTATGTACAAGATATCGGCGCCATGGCGACAGATAATGGAGGTGTTATCATTCTGCATTGGGTAAAGGGCAGCTGAGCTCTTGTAAACATTATTGACTTCATTTAATCTGAGATTAGTTTAGGTGTCACACACTATTCAATACTCTGCCAGCTGATGCACATGTAGAGCATGGGTATTAACAGATTTGTCATACTGTAGATATCTTCATAATTTGAACAGGAAAGCTCAATTAAATAACAGTAAGTAAACACGTATAATTTTTTGGGGTTTGGGGTTTAACGTCGTACTCAAGGGTATTTCACTTATATGACGACGGATTGTCCACTTCACAATGTTCCTTGCCTAATAATGATGGAAAACCGAGTGGAAACTTGGTAAAAAAAAAAAAACCTACGCTTGTCGGAACCACATCAAGTGAGTCACTCATATACCTGAGGGTCGACAGGTGTCCCCGGCATAGAGCTAATTTGCCTTATTTATGTGAAATTTCCAAAATTCGGTGACTTTTTTTCGGTGTTGCACATCTGTGTACATAGAAGAATACACTATCCAAATTTCAAAAGCTCTGGTCAAAAAGTAACCAAAATACAACCCGGACAAGCTTACCAGACATACAGAAACATGGACAGAAAAAGTAAAACATATATGGCCCCGCCTCTCCTCAACCCTTTCATGTTTACTGAATTGAATGGTTATTTTGCTAGTTGAGTTTGTGGCTTTTCATTGTTTGTGTGTGCTTAACTGAAGGCCCATCCATTTGGTGAAAGACACCACAAAAATATGAACCGACAATGACGAAATCTTTGGTTGAGAAATCAGACTACAAAAGTCTTATAATTGGTCTCCTATGTCAAATTACAAAATGTTTATATAGTGTAGTGCTAGTGCATGCTGATGTTTTCATAACCCCTTTGTTTAAGGAGCTGCATGATCACGCTTTGGTTTTTATTAAGTTGACATCTCAAAGAAAAAGAATCAAATTTTTGTTTATTAAAAACCTTTCTGAAAACCTGGTAATTTTTTTTATTGTTACAAATGAAATTCCAGAGGTTCAAAATTTTAACACAAATTGTAAGAATGAAGGAACAAATTACTCAGCTTAAATTAACTTAAATTTTTATGTCCAGCTAACCGAAATAAACTTTCTCTGATGAAAACAAATTTACATATCAGAAAGTCTGCTGCTGACAAGTTACAGTTCTCCATAACCAATGGTAGTGTCACACATTTATTTGACCAATGACTTGAAAAAAACTTCAGAGATAATTATGTTGCTACGATTCTGCTATTGCATAGTTGTACCGGATAACCCAAGATAGTGTCATTCTTCCATTTGGCTGTTACCATGATGCTCAATCTGTGCCAAAATGTCAGTATAAAAGGTGTTCATCTGAAGAAGAAGAACTTGGTTAATACAACAGCATTATTCAAACCGAACACAAAAAGAAAATAGCAAATGTAACCAGCTGTCTGTGTCACCATGTGTCACACTGTGTAGGAGGGCCATGACCATGTGTCACACTCTGTAGGAGAACTATGACCATGTGTCACACTCTGTAGAAGGGCCATGACCATGTGTCACACTCTGTAGGAGGACCATGACCATGCCACAGTGT
>JAVFBX010206091.1:0-12261 GCA_034783855.1 Mopalia kennerleyi
CAGAGAGAGAAATCACTCCTTATGTTAAATGGTAAAAGGATATTTGCTCAGTCTAAATATACCGAACAATAAAACCATCATTTGTTTTTATATAAGAATTAGGATTGTAAATACAATCCATGCACTATTTTTTTTAGTGTCATTCAATTTATAATTAACTACCCTTTGATATCCAACAAGAAAACTGAACTTATTTTAATAGTCATCAAATATCCAGCATATATAGATAAATGATGACTGAACGTATAGCAGAGTTTCAAAGCCACAATGAAGGGTTTACTAGCTTGGAAAAACTGAACAATAATGATACACAACTGAGATGATAAAGTTATCAAAACACGTCTTTCTAGACTGTAACTTACCTTCTTTTGGTGTTGTAACCATGATTATAACTGCACGAACCAATTGAATCGCCTAACTCATGTGTTCACGTAATAAATCAACGTTATAGCCCAGAAAACAACAGCTTCAGATTCAGAGTATGGTGAATCGGCTTTCGAGAAACACAACAGCAGCTTCCAGACTGCTTCAAAATGAAAGTGACAGAGACATCATAAAGCTGAACGGTTAGCTAACCAAAAAGAAAGCCTTCTGCAGACAGGTCAAGACAATCAGGGGGATGGCTGTGAGAATGAGCTGCCTGAGAACTGCCTCACTCTAAGGGAGAGTAAGTCTGTGATATCCCCTAGTCCTACTTTCTCCGTGCACTATCAAACATCAGCCGTGTGAGATTTCCTTCCCACTCTCTGACATTGCACACTGTACACTTTGAACACACCCAGTCTTCTGAATGGTGCCTGCTCAATGGGATTCATAAATACTGTTTCAGTCTGTTAATCTGGCTATTGGCGGAGGCCAAAGACGCTATTTGAGGAGGCTGTAGTTAATTAAAGGCCATTTATCCTGTGTGAGCTCTAATTGGATTGGCTGTGAGAGAGAGAGAAGCCTGTGATGTCAACTGCCTCTCTGCTCTTCTAGACCTCACTACCAGTCAGTGTTACACCCAGTACCGACACAAATCTATTACATGAGTCTCTCAAGGCCAGGGGTGCAACCCGCGCCAATTATTAAACCTCTTTAGATGATTTCCTAGCAGTACATCACACCAGTGGCTCAATTCAATTCCCTACCAGCTAATGTCACTGACACCTACACCAAAAGTTACTCGTCCAAATCAGAAAGATTGGCAAGCTACCACAAGACGCAACTCTATACACTGTCCCATTTAGTCAAACTCAATCCAGCGCAGAGAGCTTGTCAAAAGATCCCCAAAATCCAATTTACTGCTAAATTGCCTTCACTTTATGCCAACGTTAATTGCTTCGCCAGTTTCTCACTACATCACCTTGTGTGGTCAAAGTTGGTTTTTACTCAGTTACATTTACAAAGATCTCTACCTACAAATTTCTCACCCAGGATTTACTGACATGACAGCAAACATCACATCACAAATATGCCTTCTAAGTTAGGAATTGAGAATGAAAATTAATTTAATTTCCTGATATTTGTCAAAGAGATCCTGTTCCCTTTTTATTTAATCCATGTCTTCTGGAACAATATTACATGTAGATTATGGATTAAAAGTACAATTTACATTTCATTTATAGAATATTTCCGTACAGTAGTTATTTTTTCCAGGTACTGCCAGCATAAAATTGGTTAATTAAAGATTAAATGAAATAATAACAATAATCACATTTATTTGTACTCCAAAGCTAATGTAGCCAGTAGCTACTTATCGAGGAGGACAAGTGATTGTTTGATTGGTGTATTACACCATGCTTAAGTTAAGGTTATTTCAGTTATTTGACAGAACTGTACTCCAAGTATAATTGACACTAACACAGCCAAGATGTGAAGCATTTCCATAATAGTGCAAAGCTAATTTTTTTAAATTTTAAAGTAAAGACAGCATTGCTACTCTTTAACCAGACTGCCCTTAGCCAGAGGGTTGAGGACAAGTGTAAACATTAGACACTATAAGTGACAGCATTACACAATGGGGCGAATCTTCATTGAAACATTACACAGAATTAATCGTTCATGTAACCTAATCCTCCAGAGTGTCAGTACATATTGAAACACAAATCAAAAATAAATATAATTTATGACATGTCTATGATAACGTATTTATGATTAAAATACAGGAGATAAAATATGTCAAAAAGTGTACAAAGCTCATTAACTTGTATAAAAATTTATGATTTTGACTGTATTTATTGCCATAAGTGAGAGCATTTTTTACAATCAACTTAAAATGTTTCCTGACCATGGTTGACTTTGTGATATTGGGATAAATTCATCGCAGTTGACAGTTATGACATTAGAGGTACAGCCAGGAATTGTTTACACATGTACACTCTAGGCTTAATGAAATGAAATTATCAGGACCCTATTATTTTACGGTTCACATAAAAATCCACTGCACATCAACATTGGTTAATTTACGATCGTAAAAGATTATCGCAAACATACACATGGATAACCTATTCAATTATATAAAGTAACGATTTGTCATGGTTATAAAATATAAATGGTGACAGGAATCCAGTTGTGAAATTTTCCATTCTGTGAGGTAGTGAAATGTGAAAGCATTTGTTGCCCACAGAACAATAGCAAAGGGAGCTAACTAGGCATGAACCTTTTACAAACATAAATAAGAGGTCTGAGTAAATTAATAACATAAAATGACAATAGTGTTCATGTCTGAGTTGACAGTTCCTGGTCAACCAGAAACCTCAAATAATAATTTGAAAAATAAATTGTCTGTTCAGTCGATAATCAGCATCGAAACCCTATTGGTATTTTTAGCTCTGTTGATCCTCATTAAAAATATTTTCCAGGTGCTTTTTTAAATTCATCAAAGACACTGTATCCTGTGCTGATCTCAGGCAGTGCATCCTGAGCTAATCAGAGACAGTGCATCCTGTGCTGATCTCAGACAATGCATCCTGAGCTGATCAGAGACACTGCACCGTGTGCTGATCTCAGGCAGTGCATCCTGAGCTGATCAGAGACACTGCACCCTGTGCTGATCTCAGACAGTGCATCCTGAGCTAATCTATAACAGGGCAACCTTGTCTAATCTCAGACAAAGCACACTCTACTGATCTCAGACAGTGCATCCTGAGCTGATCAGAGACACTGCAACCTGAGCTGATCTGAGACAGTGCATCCTGAGCTGATCTATGACGAGTGACCTGAGCTAATCTCAGACAGAACACATTGAGCTGATTATGGACAGCAGTGCATCCAGTGCTGAACTATGACAGTGCACCCTGAGCTGATCTGAGACAGTGCATCCTGAGCTGATCTGAGACAGTGCATCCTGAGCTGATCTGAGACAGTGCATCCTGAGCTGATCTGAGAGAGTGCTCCTGTGAGATAAATTAAGAGGCTTAATCATATAAATAATGAGAGGCCCCACTTCAGGATGGCCCTCTCCCCAAGGACTGTGTATACTGCACAGACTCTGGTGTGTTTCCTAAGCCGTGGAGGAACAGTGATTCTCCAATATAGCAAGGTTGTGTTAGTGTGGGTAATTATTGATTAGTTGATTGGTGTTTTACGCCACATTCAGCGGTATTTCAGCTACACTGTGGCATGAGCATCATAACTGAGTTGCCACGACATTAATCAGCAATAAATTATTTCATTTCGGCATGGTTGGGAAAAATATTGAGGAGGAATTGAGGCAAGGCTTATTCAGTAACATGGGGGTATTGCTGGTATTCAGGGTTAAATCAAGAGTAATCCTTGTAAAACAAACCCAGCTCTCTTGCCAGTAACATTCAGTTAAATAAGTTTTAACTGTCCCCAAACATGTCTTTTATATTGACTGGGGGGTCAGCAATCCAATCAGCTGACCGACATCTGATAAATAGGTGTGCTTGTTTGATTGGGGTTCAACACCATCATTCACATGACGGCGTGCCAGCCCAAAGGATGAATGAAACCATCCTCTGGCAATAAACAAACACAATACATCACAGGACAAATACAGGACACTCATAGGACAATACAAGGACAGATGAACCACCTCTCACAGCTAATATAAACAACCACGGCTGAAGTCACATAGTTTTTCTGAGGTCCACTGAGGGACTTGAACCTGTGACATTAGAGGAGGAGCCAGCACGCTAATCACCGAGCCGGGCAGAATAGAAATTAAATTTATCAGAGAACTTAATGTAATGCCAGACTAGATGCAATAAAGATTAACTGTCACTTAAACACAATCAAATCATAACTCTTAATAAATAGATGGGACTAGTAGAAATGTTAGAGTGTAGACAGAATGCCTGGGGCGATTGTCCATATCAATTAGCTGCATTTCACTCACTGGTGACTGTATAATAACTCTCTGTAGATACGGCTCTATCCACTCTCTACAATTCCTCTTCATAACTTTAGGCAATACCAGCATACAAATACAATCCATTATTTTAATAAATATATTTTTTTTATAAATGCACAGAAAGAAAAATATCCACTCTTCCAGCTTCACAATTGATCAAGCCCAGGGCTTGGTACACTATTAGTATATTTCATCAAACCCAGGGCTCTTGTCTTTCAGGGCTTGGTACACTATTAGTATATTTCATCAAACCCAGGGCTCTTGTCTTTCAGGGCTCGGTACACTATTAGTATATTTCATCAAACCCAGGGCTCTTGTCTTTCAGGGCTTGGAACACTATTAGTATATTTAATCAAACCCAGGGCCCTTATCTTTTAGGGCTCGGTACACTATTAGTGGATTTCATCAAACCCAGGGCCCTTGTCTTTTAGGGCTCGGAACACTATTAGTATATTTCATCAAACCCAGGGCCCTTATCTTTCAGGACTCGGTACACTATTAGTATATTTCATCAAACCCAGGGCCCTTATCTTTCATGGCTCGGTACACTATAATTATATTTGATCAAAACCAGGGCCTTCGGGACTCGGTACACTATAAGTATATTTTATTAAACCCAGGACCGTTGGCTTTCAAAGCTCTGTACACTATAAATATATTTGATCAAAACCCGGGCTTCTATGACTTGGTACACTATAAGTATATTCAAACAAACCCCATACCCTTGACTTTCAGGGCACAGTACCATATAAGTATATTTTATCAAATGCCGTACCCTTGACTTTCAGGGCTTGTTAATAGTATACTATCAGTATATTATAGGCCAGTTTTTAACTTAATCCATCCCAGAGTTAAAATGTTGACACCGAGTGACATAATTTCCATATGTAGAATTTGATTCCACCAATAACACTCTGACCAGTGTAATCTGTAAGCTTCTGCACCTAACAGTTCCCTATGGAGAGCCCAGAGCACCTGTTGGCAGACTCTTCAATATTAACACCACCATTAAAAGGTTACAGTGTTCATATTTTGGATGACAGGCAGAACAAATAATTTCTGAAACTGTAGATTTTTGTTTTAAAAAGATCTTAAAACAAGATTAGATTATTATAAAATATAAAGGTAAAAGAAAAAAAAATGAAAGCGTAAAAAAAGAAAAAATTTAAAAATAAAAAAATATTCAATATTATAAATATTTTCTTACCGCTATCTACATACTTTCCAATTCACAACCTGTACATAATTTTAGAACAATGGGCTAAGTACTGTATATCCACTTTAGTGTGGGCAAATCATATTATCATGCCGGTCCCATACATGTATGTATTTGTTTAATAGAGTACTGAATGTCAGGACAATCTGCCACACGATTTCTCATAATAGAGCACTCACTTTCACACTGTATCACTTCTGGATACAACTTTTAAAACATAGCTTACAAAAACAAATAAAAAGTACCATTAACCTTTGTAAATGTTGATCAATGATTATGTCATCTGCCAGGAAGCAAACAATAGACAAACAGAGAGTGCAGGAGGAATCTGACATAGCAGCCATACAGAGTAACATATATTTGTTCAGTAAGTTAGTGGAGGCTTGAAGGTATATTCGATTGTTAAGTATACTCCACACTCACAGATTAAGCTGACCTGGCTAATATAACACAAGTAATTATTACATTAACAATGCTCTTAGCCCACACAGGATATGTTAACAATGTTCTAAGCCCACACGTCATCCCCTATAATTGGAGATTTTAAGTTGGAGAAATAAGCTAGGAGCAAGGTCAATAGAATCGAGTCTGCTGCAGACAAATTAGCCATTGAAGAAAGACAGATTAGAAGTGCATGGTCAAACAATGGTGTGAGAACTCCTATGGCGAGGTTATATCATCTCACCAAACCATCTACACTTAATATACAGCCAATGGAGAGTGCTAAACTGAGCTACATTAGGAGACGCGTGAACGTCCAGCTGGCTGTGGCGCTGGCTGATTGGCCGCCTGTTGACATTCGCCTTGATTAGAACGCTTTCTTTATTTCCCTTAATACACCTCCGTGAAATGAGTGGCAAATGACATATTCTTCCCAAACCAACCATGTTTACTTTCCATTAGCCGACGCCATCACAAGCAACTACAAGAGTTTGAATTAAGCTGACAAGCCAGGCCATTATGGAGAAGTTTGGCAAATTGCAGGATGAAAGCCTTGCTTCATGGCCAGCGAGTTTTTTGATCTCTGGCTGCCTTTGCTGTCTCTATCAGACAGGGATTTACAAATCTTAATTTCTTCTCTTCATTTCTTGGCCTTTCACATGCCTTGGTGGATGAATGAAGTGCTAATTCTCTACTATTGATGACTCACAATCCCCCCTCCCCTCTTCATCATAACATTGATACTTCATCAACAAGAAACTCATTTCATCTTTCAAATTAGTATTGAAGTCTAAAAATATATCATATTTAAGCTTTGCTTTTTGATCAAATGACTATGTTAGCGAGAGAAATTAAAATCAACATATTGAGGGACAAGAATACAAAATTAATGCATGGGGTACAATTGATAGGTTTCTTTTCACTTTTTACTCAAGTAAATTTTATTAAAAAGATAGCAAAAATTGAAAAAAACTCTAATACAGCAAAGCATTTACTAATTACCACAAATAATATGAAACTGTGCATTTTCAAAAATTTTCCCAATTTTCGTTTCACAGAAATTTTATTGGTATTAAAGTTATATGGAGCAATGAAAGAGACAAAGTTGAGTTATGATTTTTACCAATGGCCATTAAACATATTGTTGTAAAGCTATCAGAACAGAAGGAATCAGATTACCTGTATGTGTGAGCCTTCTAATGAAGATCTATGAAAGCATTCACCAACTCACGAAGCGGACAAATTAATTTCACTTGGCGACAGGACAGGGGATATGGCTAATTGATTCAAAATAATATGTGAAAGATGAGCCTTGTGACCAGTGTCCTAAGTGGCAACAAAGATGATAAAGGAAGATTAAAACTTTTCCTCACACCTGATGATGGTAAAAAGTCAATTGAATTTATGACACGTCTCATAAAACAAATGGTCACATTGGTCTGCCCACAAAGATAGACCTAATCAAGAGGACCTTCGGGGAAACAAATGGTCACATTGGTCTGTCCAAAAGTCATTAGGACCTTTGGTGAAACATCTCAAAGACAACAGACCATGACAATATTTTCAGTTCAAACACCCTCAATTTGTGAGAGGCTATATCCAGTGCTCTTACACCAAACAACCCCAGGAATGAATAGAGATTGTAGTAAACAATAAGTTATAGTCACAGTATGTTCCAAAGCAGTTCAGTTTACACGCTCACCATCCAGACATCCAAAAGTTAACAAGGTTGATCTCAACAGAGAAGAGAAGAGAGAAGTTAGTCGTGCAGTGTTTTAAGGTGGGGTCTCTGATTGGGATCCCTCATCTATACACCCAAAGAGCACCACGGATAAAATAACCACATTGGTAGGTGATGTCCAATACTACCTTACAACAATATAACAGGAGCTTAAGTCTGGCAGAGTCTATCAACACTGGGCGTGACTTGAAGAAGTGCTGGGGTTTTTTAATCCACAGACAACCTGACACTGTGTGGAGACTGTGAACACTGTGGAGTAATTATACATCCATTAGCTTAGAGCTTAAGGCTGCACCAGTCACAGCCACCACTGGAACTCTAGAACGTGTGGGCAACCTTTCTTTTCCATTAAGTGCATTAAACCATGTGGTAGCGAACACATTTCATGTCAGGCCATTTAACTTTTTACTTCACTTGAGCACACTGGGCCGTCAAACGTGCAAAGGAAAACAACTAATGCATATGTTCAGTGTTCTGGTGATAAAGTACTACTGATACAAGTCCATTCACTCTGCATAAACATTCCAGCGTATCCAACCTTTTACCAAGAGCCCTCCGTTTTTTACCTTCAATTAACAGCTAAAACAAACATGTAGATTGAGACTTTGATGCGGGTGAATTAGCTGAACACCACAGTGGACAGCAGGCTAAAACTGAGAGACTTTCAGCTTCTATAGACGATGCTTTTATCAGCAGCCAGATTCTATAATATCAGGTAAAAAGTTAAGGTGGGGGCTTCTAGTGGGAAAAAGGCCCAAGCACTTCCATTACTCAAGTCAAAAGGTTTGAATTACCAGCTAAACACATTAAGCCCCACTTCCATTAGGTAGTCAGCCAGGTACAAGAGTTTGTCATTCCAGCTAAATGAGGCAGTCTGTGAAAATGATGCATTAGGCAACAGTCCATTACAAACAGTGAAGGGAAAAGCACAACAAACAGCCACTTTCACAGTCCCAGAGAAACACTGGCAAAAGCCCTCAGATCAATTAAACCCAAATGCAATAGCCATGTCAAAATCTGACATAACACGAGGCAGGCAATCTTTAAAATGGCCCTTCACACATTAAAGCCATCAAAGCCTGAATAGAAATTATTTCCTGCTAAAACACTGCCTGGCAATAAAGGTGGGAGGAGAGTTGATTTGTGCCAGCTGTCAGTCTGTTCGTGTTTGGGTGTTTAGTTGTGGCAAAGGGGTGGTCGCAGGCCTGATATACACCTCTCTTTGACAGGAAGTGCTCTGTAAAGGCTTCATGTCCCCGTGTACTCTCTCAATAGCTGTCCTAATGCACTTCTCTCATCATCAACGGATTACACTGAAAGCTGGTCAGGCTGAGTGGAGTTCAACAGCAAACTCTCAAAATATCTTCTGATTAATGTCTCTAGGCTTTCAAGGCAAGGAAAATCACTATGCCAAGCCATTTCCAGTGATAGACTTTCAATAAACTTCCATCGACACAACTTCAACTGTTTTTTCCACTTTGCTATTTTTCACTGTTGTGTCGAGGCTGGCTCACTTATAATTCATCATGTATGATGTGAGGAGAAGAGCTTCCTTTCAGGATGCCCATAATCACCCAAACATTGCCAGCAGGACTTCACTATTAACTCACTTGTCCCTTCCAGTCTAGGACGGAGGACCCAATACCCAAAGTTCCTATACCTGATCCAAAATACTCCACCGGCTTAAGTGGAATAATCGTCATTTCCGTCAGTGTGACTCCAAAGCAATGGCAGAAGCACTCCAAACTGTCAGGGGTCGTTTTAAGCTTTGTAAAGTTTCCCCACTCGACTCTACAATGATCTCTATTCCTACGTCTTTATTTTCTGCTTCAAAGTAAAACCCATCCACTCATCTTTCACCTTTAATATTGCACGATCCATCAAAATTTCCTTTTAAATGCATTAGCTTTTTATCTCCCATTAGCATCCATCAAAGAAAGTGCAATTTACAGGTTTTTGCTAAATAATGCAACACCCATTCCGGCCATTTAGCGCACTTAAATTGGCCAAAAAAGATCTTGTCTAAACCTATGATAGATACTATCATACTTCTTAACTGTAAAATGTAAATCTGTATTAGCAAAACAAAACAGATAAAGGAAGGAAAAAAAAGATAAAAAAGCCAAATAACACAAATTTGAAACATAAACTGCAACACATACATGCAATATCATTTTTTATATTTAAAAAATGAAATCATTTGTGCAACTTGGATGAGGACACCTATTTGCAAAATTAATAATAATAGCCTATAGTTTCAATAAATGCTTTTTAAAGATAAGAAAACTGTGAAGTTAAACTGTTGACCCCGGTTTTTATCCAATGGCCACAGTTCAGCCATTGTCTAAAGAACAACAAAACAGTGCAGGGCATTTTGCCAAAACTTTTCTTAGAATCGTTCTAACATCCTCCAATAAAATATTTGAAATATGCTCTTGATTAACTGCCCAAATAGTGGAGAAAAATACTTCTGCTGGAGCAGATTTGGTCTCAGGGCAATTTTTCATTGGCCTTTGGGTCACAAGTTAATAGGTATTTCTAACTCTTCAATCGCCCCGGAGCCCAAGGTCAATTTTGCTTGTTTCATTTATCGAAATTTCTGATGACAAAACTCTGGTTGCCTTGGTTTTTTCCTCTGCTGAGTAATTAGAGAGGCAAAGGCCAAATCGTGGAAGTCTAGCATGTCCCTCTCGATGATTCCCTCAACTCCCTAGTCAGTTTAGTTAATGTCCACAGTCAATGAACATTGGCAGATGATTAGAAAAGCACATCGGACAGCCAAATACATTGCTTTTCTGAATTAAAATGATGGAGTTTGGCCGGGTGTTATGACGTTAGGCGAGTACAGAGGGCTATTTGGTGAGAGGTATGGTGGCGCTTAACCCCTATAGACAGTCTAAGACCTGCAGACAGCCTTCCAGATGCAGCCTTTTTAGCACACTCATCGGACCTGTCCACAGGCAATATTCTACCATGATTTAAACACCATTCATTATTACCCTCACATTTTCTGACAATATCTAGCCTAGCCTGCCATCTACTGGGACCCAGGCTCCTATGTAATGTTTATTTGAATCTGGAAGCTAGGGATTACTACTGCCAAATCCTATTTATTTTTGATGTTGTACATTAGCAAACACACTAATCATCCTCCCATCAATTTCTACATTAATAATTTCTACAGCACTCTCATAGTCACAGCATGGCCTTAAGAAACAGGTTCTTAGAGTCATATATGCTTAACTTAATGGCACTCAAAGTTTTTGTTCGTCAAGGGCCCGACCTTGTATCAATTAGAGCTAAGAGGTTTATTGTGTTTCAACAGCCTAAGGTCTATCCCTATGTTTAGTAGCTGGCCAGAACATCAATTTTTAATCTGCCATCCATAACAGGCCCATGTTTAACACAGACTGCCAGGCCTTTTGACACATTATATGGGCGGTAGATAAGTATGGCGTGTAGCCATTTATACTTTATATGTCTGATTAAACAAACAACAATCCAATGTTGGTTATGGCACTTTACCTGTTCATAATAGCTTTCACTCCAGCCTACATTAATTGCTTTAGACCATCAAACACATCAATTTCTCTTCGTACATTTCCATTTAGCCAACAGAGCACTACCTCAAATTAGATTCCATAAAAAATACACTCATGTTCGGTCATAATTATATTTTTTTTGTTTATATAGACTATTAATTTGTCATTAATCTCTTAGGATCCAATATGCTATCCACATATACTATCTAAAACCAATTAATGTCTAGTTGTAACTTAGTCCCAGTTGTTTTGAAACCATCTAATGACAGGGCTTGGCCTTCAGTAAAAACAAAACAGAGCAACTTAGTAAATAACATGTGACAGCCTTTCCTGAAGCACTGGTTGGCAAACCCTCATCTTTTTTTCTGGTTCAAACATTTTACTGTTCATTATTAAAGTTTGCAACCAATGGTATTAAATTTACAACTTTAAACATTGTACTATTCATTATAAATGTTTACAGCCAATTGTATCAAGTATACAACTGTAAACATTGTACTCTTCAATATAAATGTTTACAGTCAATGGTATCAAACGTACAACTATAAACATTGTACTGTTCATTATAAATGTTTACAGTCAATGGTATCAAATGTACAACTATAAACATTGTACTGTTCATTATAAATGTTTACAGTCAATGGTATCAAACGTACAACTATTAACATTGTACTGTTCATTATAAATGTTTACAGTCAATGGTATCAAATGTAAACTATTAACATTGTACTGTTCATTATAAATGTTTACAGTCAATGGTATCAAATGAAAAACTATTAACATTGTACTGTTCATTATAAATGTTTACAGTCAATGGTATCAAATGTACAACTATTAACATTGTACTGTTCATTATAAATGTTTACAGTCAATGGTATCAAATGTAAAACTATTAACATTGTACTGTTCATTATAAATGTTTACAGTCAATGGTATCAAATGTAAAACTATTAACATTGTACTG
>JAVFBX010206102.1:0-12260 GCA_034783855.1 Mopalia kennerleyi
CCTAACCCAAGACTACCAGATACATTTGGCGTCAAAAGTGAGAAAGGCTGGCTGGATGGTCAACGAGACCTACTTAGCACAACAATAAAAGGAAAACAGCATTCCTGTATGTAAATTCAGAAATAAAGTTTTTCTTTTACAACACTCACGGAACAACGGATACAAAATAAAAACTATTAAATGATCCTGTTAAATTCCGATTTATAATCACGATTTTGGATCTCTCTGTTCCACGAATTATAATTAGGGGAACCCTTCAAAGCCGTTACCACGCGATGACGTTTTACCTCCACGAAGTCACGTATTGTGGGAAACACTTAAACATTTTGGACGAGTCCATTTGTGGCTTCAAGTGACAAAACAAAACAACTAGAAATTTGCTGGATTGGTACATTTGTACACGGATTTCTTGTCAGAATGTGTTCCGATTAACATAAAATATGTTTCGCACGAAATCATATACACCATTGATTATTGCGATGGTTGTATTTTGAAATGTATGTTATTTCGAGGTCAAATGAGCCGCAAATACACCAGTTAGTTAGTAAGCTTCCGTACTTCAAATCGTCAGGACTTGGGTGTATAGCTACACGATAGTGTATTTATTGTTCAGTCATCTCCGGGCTAGTCGCGAGCATGCTGTCCCTTTAAATATATATTTAGCTCTCCAGCTAGTGATCTGTACTCCTTTAGCTTAGATGGGACATAAGCTTGTTCAAAGTCATCTTCATATTGCAAGGGTCAAATTGTCTAAGACGAGACTTACTATCACTGATTGCAATTCGACGAAAAAACGTAGTAAAAAATTTATTGGACTATTGTAAAAACAAGCAGCCAATCAGAGAGCCGCGTACATTACATGTATAGCCCACTTGTCATCCTGTGTTAGACCGCCTCTTTCTTATTCTAAGAAAGCCCAAATCTGATTGGGTGGGGTAAAGAGAGGTCATCCAGAAGTAGCTGCTTTAGGCTCAAAGTAAACTCAGGTTTAACCGTCTATGGAGGCAAGTTAAGAAAGGAAGAGAGGCTTAATGCGACGATTTATTTTTCCGCCATGCCTCGGCAAGATGGTTCAAAGTCGAATCATGATATAATCTACAGTAGTATGCCGGAATAACACAATAAATGCAGTGCAAAATAATTATTTTAATTCCAAGGCATTCCTGTATTGTTCTATACATTCCAACATGGTGTACATACCTCTATATTTTGTCTCAGTCTTTCCACCTTGTTGCTCTTGGGGATAACAATAATTCCTCTCTGTACCTGATACTTCAGCGCCACCTGAAACAAGCCAAAATAATTAACCGAAAGTCCGGGGTGGCGGGGCCATGGAATTAAAGCCTTTGAGAAAACTATTAGAAAAATATGGCTCTAATGGAACCCTTTAAGACCTTTCCGTCATGGCTCTGGTGAAACCCTTTCCGGCTCTGGTGAAACCCTTTATGGTTCTGTATGGAACCCTTATAGCAACTGTTTCAAATATCTCTCGCTTTCTTAATATTTGCTGCCGAATTCGGGCGGCTGGGTGGGCGCACTAGGCTGCTTTTTTGCTTTTTAAAAAAGAAATCCCTCAAATAACATCACGCATGCGCCGATACACAATTGTTCACGTGACGCTTTCAGCAACTGTGGTTGGTTGAGGAATCTTTTTCTTTGGAGTGGACACACTAGGCGAACGAGTCACTAGCGATAAATATTCGGCCGAATATATCAAATACGCTAAATGTACTGCGAATGCATCAGCGGCTGTAGCCGCACTGGACACACTAGGCAAATCTTAAGGCGATTAGACTTTGCTTTGAAATTCGCTTCAAAATTCGCCTAGTGTGTCCTCCTCTTTTTTGTGCCCTCCGCGCGTTTTATCTTGACTAATCGCAGGAGGAACATTCTTTTTTTCCACTGAGTAAAACACTTGTTGTTGTTGTTGTGGTGGTGGTGGTGGTGTTTGAAAGTTGGAGGAGAATGCCACCATGTAAGTCAGTACCCTCAGGCGTGGCGTTAAGCACTGGGAAAGACCAGTTAGCTATTTCAATAGCAGAAATGTTTCTGATCAGTTTTGTCATACAAACCTGCTGTATTGTCTTCCCGTAACGAGCAGCTATTTCCTTCACAGCATCAAGATTAAATCCTTTCGATTCACTGCATACAAAAGAATAAATGCATTCCATTAAACAAATTTCATAAGAATGATTAAACTCCTCTTCCACGTTCTTCTGCTTGTTTTCTGGAAAAAATAGTAAACCTAATTTCGTTAAAAACATTTAGTTATACCGATATTAAGACTTAATTTTATTATGTGAAAGTGTAAGAAACTCTTTCCCTAGAACCAGTTGTCCATCTGGAAGAACCTAGTATGTCAGTGTAATTACTATAACACCAAAAAACTTTGTTTTGAGAAACAGCGTCTCAATTTTTCGAAATTCTTCTGAGAGCAATTTGATTTTACTGTTTTGTCTGTCCAAGCTAAGAAAATCTTATTTAAAACAAGTCACCAAGAGATGTAGCCTATGGACCCTTTTCAGTCAAAAAATTGTCCTCTTTCAAATGAAACAAGTATGAAGTCTCTACGATAATCAGTTTGAGAAATAAGCAAGTTTCAATGTAACATCTGCCAAAATCTGAAGTGTCTAAAATATACATGTAAGCCTTAGCTGTCAATTCAGTGCACCTTTAATCAAATAGCATTCAACTGAACCGAGACTACTGTGATACTCCTACAGTACCTTAATGAACTATACTCATTTTATATCCTCCTAAGACAAAGGTTATGTTCTTTATTATCCGTCAACCAAATTCGTTGTGTTCTGATTGGTCAATTTGCAGGGGTGTAAAAACCCGTACACCCCGGGAGATTTCGAATGTCACAAGGAGTAACATAGTAATATAAACACAAACATGGCCGCCTATACGCTTCAAATTGCTTTTTGGTTGACACAGAGTTAGTTCAAAACATATCTACAAGTTTGCAGGACGGTCATAAAAGTCCGCACATCCTTCGAAAAACGTTAATAACTAATATTGTTGGCTCTTAAGGCCATTCGATATGGTAGCTTCTTTTGGGCTCTCTTGTGAGTTCGGGCATTTGTCTATAGAGATGGACATTGGGGTGGAATTTCAATTTGCAACTCGATAATGAATAACTGAGTTATTGTATTACCATCGTTTAAAACAAATACACCCGGGGTCTTAAGATGATATGAGACGGAAGTCATTGGTATGGGTAATATCATCTTAGTTTATTGGGCACAACGTTTCTATCTCATCTCAAGAAGTTAATGTTACCCATACCAATACTTCCCATCGTATATGTACTTCCAACTTCTATGTGCCTCGTAAAGAATCAATAAAAGTGTGACTTTATTATTCATTGGTTTCATTCTCATAAGCCTTGAACTTTAAATAAATAGGATTATCAATTTACTTTTCATTTTGAGCCCAAGGGGCCCAGTGAGACGTTAACCGGATAAATACAATATAATTGGTACATTCTGTGTTACAACATGTACGCAACGCTTGAGTTTGTAATCTGTGCTTTTTGCCTTTATTTCTCACTCAATTTTAAAGGTTTAGGTTCATAATGAAATTGTATTAAACTTACTCGCTAGGATTAACGTCATATAAAGTTCTATACACTGTGACACTCAACCCGTGTGACTGGCAAAGGTCGATCAGTTTTTGGTTCTGGAAAAATAATCGGCCTTCAAACTGAAACAGGCAAAATAAAGCCATATCACAACAGGTACTTATTTTGACCAAATATACATATTTAGTTAGAGAGACTATTTTAGAAGGGTTGAAGGGTGACAAATATAACATTTCATTTATTTCATCAAATACAATAATAAATTATAATTCATACGTATATATGAGAAAAGAAATGTAAATAAAGTATTATAAACATTAAATTGAATAAATGGATTTAATTGTTATTTAGTTATAATTTAAAGTGATAATAAAATTAAAATGGATGGATGTCCTTGTCCTTAAGGCTGAGTTCACATAGGAGTATACTATGCGGGTACACGGTGCACGTTTTGCAGGGCACGCGGATACCTTAAATCGAACAAGGTAATTCCATAATACCGGGTCACATAAGAGGGCACTATTCGAAAACGCCGTATACCTGCGTATAGTAGAGTATAGTATAGTATAGTGGGAATCGTGCACGTTCGATTTTAGAGCAGCGTATACCGTCATGTTCGGATGTGCCAGCTGCAATGCGTGTGTACAGGCGTTCTGAATTTCCCCTATCACGATTGATAAACAATTATTGCGTAGAATAAGGAAACTCCTTTGTACTCATTTTATTGCAATTTAATAGCACATGCCTTCATATGTACAAGTTATACTATCAACCAAATGATTTTTTTTGAACAGGTAGCGTGCTACCCTATGTGACTCGCCGTGTCTGTATAGCGTATAGCGAATACCGAATAGTGTATAGCGTATAGCGTATAGTCCTATGTGAACTCAGCCTTATGAACGTTTTACTTAAATCAATGATGCATGGCTGACTAAAAGTGTCCTGCCATACCATTTTAAAATAGAATCGATACTACTTCCTAAGTCGAGACATTGACCCTAAGGTATACCCGGGCCATCGTGTTGTGAACTTCTTTCATTTGCTGATCTGTGGTAATGTTGCCCCAAATATTGGTGGAAATTAATGTGCGATGGCCTGGTATGGCGTAGAATGTTGTCTTAGTCTCGTATATAATTACATAAAGAGGCCCAATTTATCGGCAGTTATATACCATAACAAATTATCGCTTCAACAATACTTGTAATGGTCTGTACAAAAAAATGCGCGTAAACGAAAACGTTTTCCATAACTGGCAGAGTCGTCAAATTATGGCAAGTCGATATTTACTGAGAGGAAAATTTTAATTCCAGTCGCTTTAGCAGGAATAAAATGAGGCTTAATCTCCTATATCCCAAACTGACCGCTTTATCTTATTTGCAATAGCAAATGTCCACATTTTTATCCTATAAACATGTTGAACGACTTTGTTATTGCACAAGAGTAAACATACGGACTGCATGCTATTATAATGATAAAGTCGGCGTCCTTCCAATAAATCCAAATAAAATATCCACAGCTTCTGGAAGTCAAACACGGTGTAAGAAAGACTAGAAGACGATGCTTAGCCAGCTGCACTCTGAAACGTAAGCACGCTTTAAGGGGTATTGTTGTGTATCATCTGATATACATGTACGTATCACGGTAGTTGGTTGTCCGGAAGAAAGGATTGAATTCTGAACATGGAAAGTGTCGCTTTAATCCTGCCAGTGAACACTTACCAAAGAAAGAATCCATGCGATTCTCTTCACACAATAAGTTACATCATGCTGAAAGCCGGAATGTTTCTCTAGTGATGAAAAGTCGATAAATGAAGTCATAAATCTTTGCTCTGAGGTTATTCTGCTTCAGTAACTCGGCTGGTGTTAATTTTCATCAATAATTGACAAGTGTTCACTGTCTATACTACAGCATCGGTGGGAGGTGTGCATTCAAATAACGCTCAAAGCTCTGGTCAATAAACGGGTTAATACCATTCAACAGTTAGATACTCGGATAAACCATTCTTGGGGGATTAATGTGTATTAACCGTAAGCAAGTTTTAAACAGATATTCGATTTTCGCATTACATACTAAAAGAGTAATTTCCCTTATATGACGGTTTTGTGGGTGACTGGATCTAGCATCGACGTAACTGGCGGCAAACACATAGTTAAATCACACAAGCCCTGTGCTCCTGGTAAAATGACAACGCCGTAATAGTGTTTAATCATGAATGAGAATCCGACTAAACTATATTAAACATATATGTTTAAAATTGTTAATATAACATATACATGTAGCTACTTATCTACAAGGAGAAAGACCACCCACAAAGAACACGTGTGTATATAATGGGAGTGTGTTAATTTTATTCCGTCGGGCAAATACAGACTACAATTTAACTCCATCGTCCGTCTGCTGTTTCTCACAAGACGTTTCGTCCAGTCCATTATCAAGCAGTGCGCCAGAAGTGTCCTCTGCTGATTTGCCTGTGTTGATCTACGGGAGACAATCTGTAAATTAGGCGACAAATGCCAACCAGCTGCGAGACAGTTATAATGAGCTCGGACGGAATAAACACTGCAGAACCTTTGGAACATTTGTGTTATCTTCCACCATCAGTCACGGTGAAGTCTCCCCAGAAGCCTTCCTCAACTAACAGACAAACAGTCGAACAAAATTGTACAATACTGGTTTGCGTGGGTTATTCGACTGATGGATAACGGATGTAACATCAAATAAAGACCTCTCAGACCAGCAAAAACCGATTAGTTTGTGATATATTTGCATTATGTCCTGTGATTGTCCTGTATTTGTTCCTTCTTGCCTCTTTGTCGCGGGTCATGGTTTCATTTACCCATTGGGCTGGAACGCTGTCTTGTGAGTGAAATAACCTTAAGTACGACGTTAAATCTCAATCTAACAAACGATCCACCGAAACTCGACAATTTCGTGGAAATGTTGTAAAATAGCTTCGATCAGAGTACCATTTTGTCTATGGAATCCACAAATGACAATCTGAACTAAATTATGGGCAGCTTTTTCATGTTCAATAACTGTGATTCTGAACTATATTATTATAAATGTCACAATATGGGTTAGTTTACTTGGATAGATCATCGCGTTTTGTCAGATCCGTGTGGCTTTCTTTGTATCAGTTGATATCACATGACAGTTATGGTATTGAACTCCGGGATTCTATTAGGAATGGCGTCACGAGTCTTTGACAGATTCATTCATCATACTCACATATTCCCCCAAATTATTGATTTTCTTTCACACTCTAGCACCGAAGTCGAAAGCAATGTCGCCTTTGATGTGTGTTGCGTTTAACATTTTTTGCTCGAAAACTATTGATCTGTAATAGATTAGATCAATTGAACAAAATATACCTGAACGCTTTATTTCAATGTATTCATGTATACAAGATAATCAAAAGAACCTACGAACGCTTTGGGCTGTGGCGGTGGTTCAGTGTTTAGCGTGTCCTCCTACTGATCCAACTTCAGTGTTTTGCTCACGTGTTCGCGTGCGGCTGTCGACCTCAACCACATGTATATTGTATATGCTAACCTGATAGCTAGAGTCCAATCAAAAGACAAACAAAAATGTTTTTCTCGACATCAAATCGATATGTAACTGATTGTGGAGGTTTAACGAGGTTCCTTACGGATTAGCACCCCATTCAGCTTCATGTTGTGTTAGTCACCATATACTGTTGGAATCTGAACCACCGTGGTACATGAGATAACCTGCGGCGTTAATCCCCTGTTCAATTTTGGAGTAAATCGCCGTCATATGTGAAACAACAGGCTCGAACAGGCTCACAATAGACGCTACTGATGGAACACATTTCTGCGCTCGTGATTCAAACCAAACGATTGAGCTCCCAACACAACGTATTTATAGCGAGTTGTCTATAAATGTCTGCTCCTTTGTTTAACCCTGGACACTAGCATGCGGTGCGATAATTTTAACGTCATTCCATCCGCTAGCATGGACGTGTTATACGCCCTGTCTTTGAAGGGATTTCCACTCGATCACATTCGAGCAACTTACCTGAACTATATTCAGTTGATTCGTCTTGGATAAACAACAGTGGGACAACGACAACGACTTATAAATTAGAGGTGATAATCGACCTCATCAGAGAACATTTTTGTTAGGTCCGGGCTCATTCGGTGTTTTATGGCTCTTCAACGCGGGTTTCTTGTATTATCTATTTAAACGAACGAAACCCATAGCTGTGCTTAGAGGTATAGTTGTACTCACTGATTGATGTATTCAATACCGAATCACATTAACCTATTGTGACGAAATTCCAATTTTATGCTTGTGATTTCTTTCAGCTTTGTGTCCTTAAATCTCCGGTTAATTGTATCTTCATTGAATATTAATTACTACATCTAAAATGTTACTGCTGGATTGTACTTTACTGTGTTTTGGTGTTGTTCAGACGGAAACAATAGGCCAAGAAAAATCCGTTTGGTATGTTTCAATTTGTTTATTTGTTTGATTGACTGGGGAGTATTGCCGTGTCTCAGGTTATTTTACCCACGTGACGGAGTGCCAGCCCACCGGGTGGAGGAAACCACACTCGACTCCACTGGCAACAAATAAGGTGAAGACAATACATGTGCAAGACAATCATAAACATATCGGTTTCGCGTAAAGTTTTAAACTCTGAGAGCACCAGGGCAGCAGAAAGCTCCCTCCCAGCCCTCAGCTGTTTCAGTTTGAATTAATTGTTTATAATACATTACACAATTATTAAACGCTGACCCTCTCTCCAGGAATCGGTAGTTTTTTTCTGGACGTCTCTGCGTGCGAAAGACGGGACCGAGACAAAGAATCTACTTGAACATTAACTTTAAAACGTCAGGATAAATGAAATAAAAAAAATGAAAAACGGAAACGTTTCCTTATCACAAATGTTTAACTGTAAATCACATGTGTATTAATTGTAAATATTTTAATTGTATAAACATTTTATGACATCTATTATGCCTATTTTATAAATATAATATTTTTATAAGTACTTATTGTTATATCAGTATGTCTTTTAATAATATTGACATGCCCATCTATTTAATAGCTTACTACTGTAGTCATGCAAATGAGAAACTAAATGATGTGTTGATCCATATACGGTAAGCAATACCACTGCAATCCCAACAACATAAAATATTCTGTTGACAGACATCTCGCTCGAGGTAGCTCTTTTCATCACTGATGTAATGAGTCAGGCCAAAGTTCACTTACCAAGAGAGTGGCACTGTGAGTGGGATAATGCCGAGAAAGGTAGATTTTTTTAACCAGTTTAATCCTACAATTTACTCTCCTGCTATCGCCGTAAAGCTGAAGTTATAATACATCAATTGTTATCCGGTCATATACCTGTGAACTCTTATTTGTACCGCTTTAATTGTCTTGAATCAGATTTATGCCATCGGTGCTTAGTTAAGGATACCAGTTTCACTTTTTACTTGAATGCGCATTGTATGTAAGTCAGCGAAGGTTATTATACTCTAGGCTCACAAAGCTTGGTGTTTCCAATCCTTTTTTACAAAATTTATTGAGGCCACATAAAAAACTGAAATAGCATACTCAAATGAGTCGCATAGGATTTTGCGTTGGATGATGGCCTATCGGTTTTTCCAAAGACTGTTGTGTTTACAACCCAATCATGTGTCAGCCCAACTGTTATCTTTGCTACATTTCGTGTATAATATCTTTATCTGAAGGTAAAAACTGTATTGATCTCAACTTTGAAATGGCCGATGGCGTAAGCTTTTTGTTTCTCCGGTGGTCTCTGAGCAACACACAGCTGATATGTTGTTTCGCTGTTGTCCTGTCATTGTGTATTGTCAGTGACATCGCTGATAGTTTCTTTCACCCATTTAGACTGGCACTCCGTCATATGTCTGACCGGACCTTATTACAGCATCGATCCGAAATTAAACAAACCTAAGTTCAAATTAATCATCATCAGCTTGAGTCTGAAAAATTACACGGTATGTCCTCTTGAATATTTTCCACATAACATTTTGGCGCATACACCGAATCGAACAAGTTGCGATTTGTATGCAATATTCCCATATTTTATTTGTGCTTACGTTTCCATGCGTCATATATTTAAATGCAGCCGCCAATATAATAAAATGTGTTTATTTATTAATGAGTATTTTATAGCAATTAAACTTACCACAACTTAAATGGCAGATGGTTGAAGAGAGTTTCGTGTTGCCCTGATTCTTTCTTAAGAAGAACAGGAAGCCGATATATGGTGTTGATGCCTTTATATTGTCTTGTGTCCTGTATTTGTCATGTGATGTTTTCGATTGTTACCAGTAGTGTCAGGGGTGGTTTCCTTCGACCAGTTTGTTGGCACGCCGTCATGTGAGTGAAGTAACATTGAGTACGCCGTTTAAAACAATGAAACAAAGCAATTCAAATGGATGGTAAAAATTGCATCTTGTCATTTGGCATATTTATATTCAAAAACAATTTTAAAGAATAGATGTCTAAGCTTTGCGAAAAGCTTTTGTAACACATTTCGGAGTTTTCTGGATATCGATTTATTATATGCGCACATCCACGCCAGTTAATCTTTGCTAACGCAAAAATGATTTAAGTAAATAGTTAACCTAGTCTGTCAGTATTACAAGGATGCCTATTAATGCTCAACCAAAATATGTGTGACTTGGTGCAGATGGACATTTCAGGACAAAACTAGGTCATGCTTGATAGAAATATGTCTAGGCTATATAATTAACATACTGCACAATACCTACATGTATGTAGAAACGAAATTAAATTATATTATGTTTTACTTTGTAAAACATTTTAACGATATAATGTAAACCGCTGATAAAGATCTTTGCAATATCCGGAAAGCTATAAACATTTGGGATTATAATCAGCCAACTCTGCTATGTACGTGCCGTCGACCTGAGATAGTTGCAATATTTTCGTTACTTGGGATAAATCATTAACTGATATATTTGCACTGGAATGTGTCCAATGTATCTAGTTTATTGATATTCTTGCCTTTGCCGATTATTTTTAATCGAAAACTGCAGATAAACCCAGACGTATAAAACGTCTGGGTTTATACGTCCACAATTCATCTGTGGATAACTTCAAGGCCCAGAGGTTGTCGGAAGAGTCTCGTTTTAATATGTAGTCGGTCATGAATTTCCGTCAAATCATGGACAGAGGGCTGTGCACCCGTCCGTTTAACACCCTGAATTGAACAATTGCCTCATGTGGACACCCTGTTTTAAGAGCCTTTAATATGCAGGAGACAAATTTTGCACCCAGTTATTTAATAAATGAGCAAAATTACCATTTTGGACACCATACTTTTGATTTCTGGCTTAGGTCCTGTGCTTAATTCAGATGTATATTGCCCTTTCGATTTGGCTATTTTCTTATGTTTTTCTAAGGGAATAAAATCGCACATACCGTGGCTTGGCGGATAATAAATGCGTTATAGACGTTTTTCTCAGGGTGTACTGACTTTTATGACCGTCCTGCAAGCCCGTACGCACCTTCACCTGCGCCTCGAGACGTACAATTTGCAGGACGGCCACCCTTCGAAATACGTCAAATAACTAATATTGTAACAAAATCTGGCAATCTGGACATTTCGTAATCCTTCCTTAAGTCTAGCGATAAAGCTTAAACGCTAAACGAAAATGTTGCACGTGTTAGAAAGATGGAGTACTATATAATAGTGTTTTGTTAAAAATGTCGGAATATTGAACCGATTGAATCTATTTGAGACACTTCGGCCAGAAAAAGATGCGATCGGTAATTGTATATTATATCAGCGAACAGTCTTACGATATTGTTTATTCTTTAAAATTGGATTTTAAATTCGCAGTATTATTGAACCACCAACCTTGTTCCTTAATTTTAACCAAGTTTGTAAAAATTTACAACAGTGAAAATGATACTATCTGGTATATTGTATCCCAGAACAGTATGCACAGCGTTGATGACATTATGTCCAGAGTGTCGATTTTACAAGTTTGATAAATATTCACTTCCTCACACGTGCTGTTAAGATATTAGTTAATCCATCCCACTACCTGACAAACCACAGTGCTATAAAAAATGAAAACTAATTCCCTTTTAAGTGATTGATAATACAATTTGTTCAAATAACAACATGCCGTTATACTCACGTTAAAGTTAAAAGTCCCCAACTCCCTGAGACACATTTCTGGATAGATTAGACACTTTTATCCGCTATAGACGTTCAATGCAACACTTGCTAATTATCCCTGAATGTTATACAGTTAATTTATTACGGATGGTACAGCTGCTATATAGACTTTGATCCATCGCAGATAATGTATCTAATTGGGTTAGCCAACCAGTTCCCTGGACTACATTCTGCTATCCCAGACAAGTGGTAAACAATATATCAAACGTAACGTTGATACCGCCTGTAGAAACGTCAGTATATATGGCCAGATCTGATGGAAGAGCAGATGTCCATAGTATTAGTATCTAAATGATAGAGAAGGTAGCTTCGTGAGTCCATCACTTATTTGTGTCTTATCTTTAAAATCTATCTATCATCTTAATATGAGAAAAACTCACATACTTTGCGTGTTAGTTTGTTCGATTAGGGTTTAACGTCGTATTCAAGGGTATTTCACTTATTTGGCGACAGATTGTTCAT
>JAVFBX010206113.1:0-12259 GCA_034783855.1 Mopalia kennerleyi
AATTCATGATTTAGGTCCGCGAGAGATCTTCCGCGGGCCAATTACACGATTAGAACTGTTTAAACTCAGTAGCTAGCCTTTCTGTTGTTTTTTCACCAATCCTGCGACAGTCTGTATTTGTGACAATTGCCTGTCGACCCTTCGCTTAAAAGTTAATCCTGTTACATCGTTTCTGATCTTTTAATCTCTTGACAGTATGTTTATTCATTTTCTTCTTTGATCCTGAAGCGTGTCTGTTGATCTGGGCCGGTATCCATAAAGCTTCTTAAACCATTCTTAAAGTTAAGAAAAAACTAAAGAAGTTTTATGAATACCGGCCCTGTTCTTTAGGTCAATCTTGTATTTTTGAATTTTCTGGAACATACCAGACAATTCTCGCGCACATTATAACTGCCTTAGTGCTAACTACTTTAGATATCATTAAAGTGTAATAAACTGCTGTACATATAGACAAATTGTTAAGCAATTAGACATAATTAACTAAACTACATATTTGCTCATGTACTCGCATCATTGCAGTTTGGGTTCATACTGAGTACTGTATGTTAAATAGATCATAAATTGTGGGTATATAGGACTAGCAACCACAAGTTGGCTATAAATATACACTTATACAACCTAGTACAATAGCTCATATTTAATTTTATGTTCCGTGTTTAAATGAGACCAGCCGGAAATATAGCTCCGGGAACAATGGATACATATAAGGCTTCCTTCCTCTTAAATAGATGACAGAATCTAAATAGGAACTGAACTCCGGCTGCCGAGCAGGATGAGCTCAGTGTGTGTAATGATAAGTCCCATTTCGGTAGAACCGGATGAGACTAGTATAGGTTTGTCCGCTCATCCGTCTGTTGAACACAATCAGTTTCCCGTACTATTTTACAACTGTAATGTTGATTGAACCCGTTTGCATACAGCGTTGTTGTCACAACTTATTCCATGTAGAAACATCCTTCGACACTTTCCGTACTGGTATACAGTTATCTCGGAGGTGAATGGAAGCAATAATATTACCCGAAAACGTTAATCGCCGGATGTTTTGTGCGCATGCGTGGAAATCAACCAAAGTATTCCGCGGATTTGTATAAAAAACACACCAAACAACCCGTTTCTCGGGTAAAATCACTGTTAAACAAAACTCTCTTTTATGTATGACTTATTGTAAATAATACAAATGTTGTCCTCTGTAACTAATTAAATAATAATGTAGCTCATATGACGTCATCTGATCATCACAAGAATAGCCTTAGGACATAAGCAATAAACAGGTGAATAAGTGGGCCATCTGAAATGACCCATATATCGCCAGAGATTATTTACGGTACGGAAATGGCCAGGGATGTTCAGACATGAACCTGATCTAGTTTGAAACTCAGTCAGATTTGTTAATCTGATTCGTCAAGATTATTTTATCTGATCGTCAAGATTCGTTTATTGTTGGCAAACGATTTTAAATTAGAACTCTCTTGTTAATCAGTCAGTCGGGCAGATATAACTGATTTAATACCCCTCCGTGCACCTTGTAAGTGAGTAGAATATAAATGTTATTTTTCTGGCGGTCCAGTATCATTGGTTGGTCAGATGCTGCCATGTAGTCCCATATTTTCCGAATACAAAACGGCGAGTACACCGTCCTGTATAAAGTGTGGTGGCAGAGCTGGACGGGAGTTCTGATTATATACAGGACTAAATAGAGGCTTAAAGGATATGAGGCTTAGAAAAGCATCTCAGCCCCAATTGTTTTCTTTTTCAAATAACTCGTTTTGACCTACATTTTGCTATAACAAAATCTTGTCTTACAAAAGTAAATCGGATCTCTGTGTTTTGTCGGTGCAATTGTAGATTTTATTGTATTACAAAGATTTGTTCTCGTTAACTTGGGTGAATTGGAACAAAACTGTTGTTCAAAGAGTTCGCAAACCTTTCACATCATTGAAAAGGTAGCCATTGATATTGCCTTTAGCTAAACAGTTAATCTTCGAATTTATTATTGTTAAGCGTCAACCAAATCTAACCTCATACCTGAGAACGTATTCAAGCGAGACGAATTAAACAGTAATGATTTTCAAACTTCCTGGAGTATCGAATGACAATATCCTCGTTTACCTTAATTTCTTAACACATCGAAAAGCAGTTTCATGACATTTCATGACATTATCATAAAAATGAAAACTACTGGAACAAAAGTTTTACCACTGATCAGTTGTATATACAGGTTATATATAATTTTTATATATTAGTTATCTGAATGACACTGGGACTTGGGACCTTCGGTTTTTTTCTCTAAGCTGAATATTAGATGAAGACATTATTTAGACAGTAACAAAACCCGTGAATAGAAATGGTTTAACATAATGAAAGCTAATATTATTCCTCTATTGTTGTAGGTTTCGGTATTAACAAAGCCATTGGTGATGCAGACTTCTACCCTAATGGCGGACAAAAGCAGCCCGGATGTTCAACAAAATTCTTCGACCATATCAAAAATTTGTTCAGATCGGGACTAAGAGGTACAGCAGTCATTATAATACAACCACCTTTCGAATGATGCGACTGAGATTTATTGTTAGCCTGAGCCATCCAAAGGATTTAAATAACAAATAACCATTCGGAAATGTACCAGTAAAAACCTGATGATTTATAGTTTATTTTTGTAAGTCCACAACAGCTGAGGCTGATAGTCTCGAAACTTTTGAACCTTAATATTGGGACGATGCGGTCCAGCCAGGACATACATTCAGCCAACGTTAAACTAATTCATCATTGAGTCTTAATAAATGCGTAATATTTGTATTTTAATTCAGAGAACTTGTACTTTCAGGTCTAAAGGACAGCTTTGGATGTAGTCATTTGAGAGTTCCCGCCCTTTTCACCGCCTCTATAAATCCCAAGTGTTCGTTTCGCGCTACACCCTGTAATACACCGGAGAATTCAGCAAAATGTCGCTCGTGTGGTTCTATTGGATGTTCCAGAATGGGATTTTTTGCCAATCCAAACAAAAAGGGAAAATTCTATTTAAAAACAAAATCTTCGCCTAATTATTGTATAGCATAAAACAATCCCAGTGTTTTGTCAAGCGCTCAAGTCATCAATTCGTGTTTTTGTAGATGATAACATGTTGGGTCTGTTTTAAGAATGTATAATATCCATTTATTAAGCTCTCAAATATTTTATTAAATAAAGGACTCCATTGACAACTTGTGGGACTACCTTTTCATCTTTGTGAAAAAATACACACCGACTATTCTGCACAATTAGACCACCCACTGGCTGTTCATAACTAAACACACATTGACTCCTTCACATTATTATAATATATATATATATATAGATATGTCATTATGACAAGTTGGTGATCTTTGCACTCAGCAATCCCTTTTTGTTTTTGTTTTTTTTTACCTTGTCACAACTTTTGTTAAAACACACTATTTTTAATATATATACCTCAATGTTTACAACTGTTTTATATGCTTGAGAACGATGTCAGAATACACATTGAAACGCTGCATCAAAAATAAACGAGAAGTTGCCATCAATAGTGTTTTGCCTTATTATCCACTTCTTAATGCCATTGAAAGATGTCATTGGATGTTGTTGTCAGCGTCAATCTGACGACTAATTGGATGTTGTTGTCAGCGTCAATCTGACGACTAATTGGATGTTGTTGTCAGCATCACAATTTGACGACTAATTGGATGTTGTTGTCAGCATCACAATTTGACGACTCATTGGATGTTGTTGTCAGCGTCAGTCTGACGACTCATTGGATGTTGTCAGCGCCACAGTCTGACGACTCATTGGATGTTGTTGTCAGCGTCACAGTTTCTTTGCCAACAGGTTCTCCGTGCCCACAGAAATGCCATCTGTAAAGATAATGTATATTGCATAATGGAAACTTTATGAATTACGAGTTACCTATCCAATCTTATACATAGAAGATATTCAATTGGTGATCACGGAATTTGCATTTATCTAACGAGTGATGTACGTTCTATTTTTCTAATCGTCTGGAGAAAAAATATAAATTAAAGCAGGCATTTAATAGCTGCGATATGTTAGATTCCGAGTTATATTTCTTTTTTTATCGCATCATTTAATTTGAGAAAGTTTTATTACATAAAAGGTATCACAACAACAGTTCCTGTTCAATAGTATGCAAACATGAACATGTAATTGTTACACGAAGCAAAATACTGTCACTAATTTATGTCGAAAATCGACAAGGTCTACCCGATGTTTCTTGTTGGTAGGCAAATTCATCTAATAAGTCAGCCATTTTTTAAATGAGTTTTGAAATCGTATTCACTCTGATATATGATACCACTGAAGGAAAATCTGCATGGCTAGATTTAGAAACGTTTCGGTTGAACTGGTACGAGATGGACCATTCACTTGATGATGGGACATCAGGATTCGTTACCATTGACCAGTAACGGGAGCGAGATGGACCATTCACTTGATGATTGGACATCAGGTTTCGTTACCATTGACCAGTAACGGGAGCGAGATGGACCATTCACTTGATGTTGGGACGTTAGGTTTCGCTACCATTGACCAGTAATGGGTGGTTAGTCAGTATCAATTGTGTTTTACCTTAGAGCTAAACAGCTTTGTTTGATATCTATCACATATTGTTTGGTGTATTTGTTAAATTTACACGCAGGATAACTATATTAAGATAACGTTGAGAGCCACATCCAGATCATCCCAACACGAACCACATCAAATCTTGATTATTTTAACTGGCGTATGTGAAGCTTGTATCCAAGCTGTTTACGTACTAGTAACTGTCAGATTAAAATTGATTCGCAACAAATTTAAAATATTACATTCGATCTATATATACAAAATAATAATAAAGGTAGATGTTTCTTACGTTGGTCCTGTAGCTCCTACAGTTATGGATATCCTAGAAACGCTGATTTTCTTGGACACCCAGGTAAAAAAGCTCTTGTTTATAAACTGAAGTTGAATTCGCGAGATTTCCCTAACGTCAGCTGAAGTCAGTATTACTGCCTTGTATTCTCTACTCCGTGCAAATGTTTTTCTCTCTCTACAATATATCGGTATTATATAGAATTGAGAGCAATAATAGATGTGATGCATTGGAGCAATGTGAACTTTATAACCGTTCAACCCCACCCAGCCACCAACAATTAAATTATTTGGTTAACATATACAAGACAACAATCGTCAGGAGCAGACAATAAACTTAATATTAACTTTTCAGTATGAGTTATGACTCCAGCCTTCTAAGGAAATCGTACAAATACAAAAGTTAATTATTCATTTCTTTTTTCATTCTAAATTTACAATCCAGATATTGATATAGTAACAACAACCCCGATAATACCAACCATTTTATTAGAAATCATATTGTATCCCAATGCAGCTTGAATGATATTTCAGTAACACTGAGGGAAGATTATAGCGATCATTTCCGGATCACTTACTTGCTGAAGTCCGTGTCTACAGGAACCCCGTCTGGTCTCAGGAACCTAAGGGAAAGCACTCCTGACGAATATCCCATTGTCCGTCCTGTCTTTATCTTCAGGTAATACTGGTATCCTATAGGCATACAAGAAAACAAACGTTCTAATCTACGTCGACGGAAACAAATATTGATAAAATAGTGTTATATTAATAACAGTGAGTAAAAAACGATGAATCGTTAACCCGCTTCGTTCACAGCCAGCTTGTGGTATAGCCAATAGGGAATCGGGGAACATCGTCATTCATTTCAATCCTGCTATACTCCCTCTCACGAATCAGCTAATTTACTGGGTGATTCAAACCTTTCTTAAGAAGGCAGGGTTTTTTTAACAACAAAAAATCTGTTAAAAGTTATATATTGTCTTTTTGTCTGGAATCTGTGCGCCCGATCACTTCGAGTCTGACTGCTCTTATGCATGGTAGCTTGATATCAACAAAGGCCACACACCTACATGGGGAAGTTGCCCGTGAGTCAGAATGGGCTTTTCTAACAATTCCCAAGGATGTCATGAAGCATATAACTAATAACAGCGTATCCTTTGGTCATAAACATCACACAAATAAAGAAACAATTGTCTATGGTTACAGCTGATCCAGATTATGTGCAGCAGCTGAAAAATTAGTCCATCATCAACATCGCCGTCGTCCCATCTTTGATTTCGGGCCAAAACGTACCAAATGGCATAAATTTTCCGAAATTTGGATTTTTTAGTAGATGATCTGAACACAATAGTCCGTAAGAATTAGTGCAGCAGCAACCTGGACCTCATAAGATATGCAGTGAAACCAACAATATTTTTCGAGTTCCCCCTGAATATAACATGCTATCAGTTCACTTATTACACCTTCGCTGAACATTTTCTAGTATTTTTGACTGTCCTTTATCTTTTATACAAATAAAAAAACAGTTTACAACAGTTTTCAATGACTATAATATGCAACAAAGCCTCGCTTTTAAAACGAGTTTTGCTGGTTACAAAGATCAGTGGACGTTTTGTGTCCACCTATTGGGGAAAAGTTACCGCAATAATCAGGTACTGGATGAGTTTTCAGGTAAAAACGTCCATAAACCGGCGAGTGGATAGAGTTATAGCCCATAACTGGACAAGGGGACTGGCTGCATTGAAAACATAAGCCGTCTTCAAAGTCAAGATAGTCCTTGCATCTGTAGGCATAAAAGTGGCAGTCTGACTCGATGGAAGCCTGGAACAAGGCCGGGGCTCGGCTGTGGCTGCACCCAAGACGGCTTGTTATGTCTGAAATGTGGGATTAACATAATATGGTTTTGAGCAAAAAGTTTAATTTTCTAAATTGACTGTTGAGATGAACAGTGTCAACATGATGAGGTAATTAGATATATTATATGTTTAAATGAACCTGATAGTTTCGACGAGTTTGAATGATGGATACGGGAAAGACTGTGACTTAAGGTCTTGCTGGACCCCTTGGTCGATTTTCATGGCACCCGTTGTATTTAGTCTCTTTTGCAGATAAATATAAATCTGTACCATATATATGTATATATTTTTGGAAAGCTTGAATACTCAGGATTACATATATGTGTATGTGGTGAATATTCAATTATAATTAGTAAAAAAAATTTAAAATGTGTAAATGTCAATAGAAAACAAGAGGTCAAGTAAGTCGCAATATACGCCGGAAAAAATCTTGCCACATGGAATATTAAATCAAGTTTGAAAAGAATCAACCAAGTGACAGCATGTCTAGACAAGAATACACCAAACAAAATCCTACGCGACATCTTGACACGTGGAATATCTGAACCCTGTCTTGTCAAATGGAAAACTCAAACTAAGTTTGATTTGAATTCCAAAAGAAGATTTGACAATTTGACAAGAAATTTCAAGTTAACAAGTTAGACCAAACAAAATCCTACAGGACACTTCACACGAGGAATATTCTTACTCTGTCTTGTCAAAAGAAACACTCATACTAACTAAGTTTGATTTAACTTCCACACGAAATTTTCGAATTAACATACAGAAACTTAATTTAGACTTTGGCACCAGGTTGCGCCACCTCTAGTCCGACATACACCAAAACGTATACCTAGTGCCGTCTTGTCACATGGAACATTCAGATAAAGATTGATTCAAATTCCACAAGAAGTTTTCAAATTAACATGCAGAAACGAAATGTATAGTTTGCTACCAGTTGGCGCCACCTCTAGACCGATATACACCAAAACTAATCCCAAGCTAAATCTTGTCACATGGAACAATCAGATAAAGTTTGATTCGAATTCAACAAGACGCTTTCAAATTAACAAACAGAAACGAGATTTGGGATTTGCCACCACGTGGCGCCACCTGTTGTTCGACACACACAAAATCAATCCCAAGTAACGTCGTGTAACATGGAACAATCATACTATGTTTGATTCGAATTCCACAAGAAATTTTCAAATTAACACACAGACACGAAAGTTAGATTATGCCACCAGGTGGCGCCACCTGTTATCTGACATACAACAAAATCAGCCCCAAGCGGCGTCTTATCACATGGAACATACATACTAGTTTTCCTTTAAATTCAATAAGCGGTTTTTAAGTTAATGTCCGAAACCAAAAAGTTGACGGACGGACAGACGGACGGACAAACCCATAACATAATACGTCCCGTCGAATGACGGGCGTATAAACACAGACGGCATTTTGAATGGTTTATTTCTCGAAATGCAATAACGATCAGACTCAATGGATTAGTTGACCGAGGAGAATAGTCCTTGAACTGGTAAATTTTTATTAGAACGATCCCAGTGGATTTTTTTGTCATTCCCACCTTTGAAAGTCTTTTAAAAAATGTAAAATACAACTTTCAGAAAACATTTTTAAAAGTCTGGGACGAACTTATAAAAAGTGAGACGCCAGTTACTAGATCGCCTAGTTTTCTGTACAATGGTAAAAAAATTGAAGTTTCTAAGATGAATAGTTTTCTAGAAATACGCTTTAGAAAATGCAGTCTAATTAAAATTGAAGTGGCAGAAATAGGCATTAAAGTTTTGCGACTTATGATCATGGGAAAACTGAATTATACTGCAATTTAACTGTGTGTTTTTAAAATTTCGATTTATTTTTCTCACCAACATATAGTTTGAATACCTAACTTTAATCCAAACAATAAAAAAAAAATTAGTTCGTTTTATGCCCAAGGGGTCCAGCAAGATCTTAAGCACTTTATTTTCCCCATGTTCAGGAGGCATCGTACGTGTTGTTTCGTTTTTGTCTTTTTGAGTGCGTGTGTGTGTGTGTCTTTGGGTATCGTGGGGAGGGGGGATCGGCGCAGGGTATAGATTAGCTAGCGACAGTGATACGTCAACGATATCCAGTATAACGAAAGTGAAACTTGAATGACATTTAAAAGAGGAGACAATTTTGGCTAACGTTGAATAAAGATAAATAGCGTCGCTAGTTTTCCTAGGGAGTTAGGCAAATCGAGACTGTGAACAGAACTTTCCCAAAGCATTTACGCTACTCACCATAGCCATGCCGTTTGCCATATGATATTGACTTCCAGCCTCGTCTTTATCGAATCACCATCTAGCTCTTCTAAAAATGCAAGTGTTTTCTACTTCCGGTGTGACATCATGTTACCTCAATCCAGTGCGTAGAACACTTCATTTACCGTAGTTACCATTATGTACGGCTATAAAAATACGTATTTCGCCTCGTAATACTAAGGTTGGAAGTTTGTTAAATATTTTTATTTGTTGGCCACAATCTAACGATACTGGTCCGGGTTTATCAAAAGCTTTCTCCTGTTTTTAGACAAATTCAGTCTCAGAGCTCTCATGTGGTCATGCGGATTATTTTGGTAACTCCAATCCAGGTCATGCACATGTTTAACGTCTTGCTAACACATATGGAGATTGCCAAATTTTAAAACATTTCACGAACCAACAACTTTAAAAAACATCTGTTTCCATCATTCGTTTCTTTACTTCACGCAATTATAGGCTGTGAATGGACAGATACATTGCAAACTTCGTATGTATCAAAACAAATGTCAGTATTTTCCACAGATACCGGTTGATTGTTTGCGAATGGTGTTAGTTGGTACCGATACGCACAACAAGTTTGAGCCACATTTGTGTCATGATGGTTTAAAACTGTTTGTTGTCGGGGTACCTTCAATTTCAAGTCAGCTTACACGAAGGCAGACGTTACAGAGCAATATACAATGTGACCTCAAGGAGCGGTGCTTGTATTTGGTTAGCCAATGACCCGAGACCTTCATTGCATAACTGTTTATTAGCTGTCTGGCCATGACATTACTTCTTAGCTGTTGTGTCAGCCTTACAAAGAACGGATCTACGGACGTTGCTCTGTTGATTCGTTATTCATTTGTTATATAAGCTGCTGATATTTTGTTTATATCTGTTTTTGTTTACACTGCACGGCAATCTAGGTTCTGAGATATACATGATTTTAGTTCTTCAACACAAAAGGTTGGCCCATGGTATATGGCTTAAACGCCTCGACCCTCGGGCAGATACTACTAGATAGAAAGCTGTACAGGTGTATTTAAAAATAAATGACATTTTTGTCCTTTGGACGTAACGTTAGAGAAAAAATGATATGGTTAACACTCAACACCAAGTTACAACTCATTAATGTTGGTCCTAGAAAATCTCCGAAAGACGCCACATTGACTCGTTTTCGTATATAAATCTGCTTAATCTTAATGTTTATAAATGTCAATTGTTTTATCTTCATTAATATATTTATTTATGTATTTATCCGATTTATAAGACCATATTTAATCTCTATAACAAGTCATTGTACAACACAGAAAACCCCGATCGTTCGCTGGATGCTGGTATATCAACCAACATTCAAAGCCACAAGAACCGAACCCACGACTGTCGAAGTAAGACTATATGTGAGCCAAATGCGCATTCTCCCCCAGAGCGTGGGGGCGGTTAGGGGGTAGACATCATGTAGCCTTGGTGCTCTACGAGCTAAGGATCAACATGAAGCCGATCTACTTGTGATGTATTAGGATTACGTCCTAAGACTGTCCTGTATTCGTCTTGCCAGTGGTGTAGATGGTTATTTCCGTAGCCCATTGAGCTGGCACGCTATCATACGAGTCAGATTATGGGTACCCCAGAAATCAATCTACCTCCAGAGCGTAGCCTCCACACCAGACCACATAGCTCTTGTGGCGGAGTATACTTCTGATTCACAGACTTATGTTTTTCCATCTTAAACGAAACTAGCGGCGTCAGGTCCACCACTGATAATTTGTCTGAAATGTGCACAGGAAAAAAGTATCAAGGTTAGCACACTTTTCAGTTGACACGGGTCGAAACAACGGATTAGGATATATCAGTTCTATAACACGAAACACTGGATAATGTTGTCTACTTGTCGATAAACTCCATCGCTGGGAGATCCCTAATCTTCATTTTGTGGATAATAAACCCTTAGTTGATTGATTGATTGAGGTTCGACGCCATACATAATGGGATTTCACTCATATGGCGGCGTATCAGCCCAATATTGTGACAACAAACAACGACAGGACATTCACAGCACGTAATACAAACAGATCAAACCTTATATATATGATTTATATATGATTTACTCACCATAAATAATAATTTAGAACATTTGTTAATTAAAGAAAATAGCAATATGGCGGGAATAAAGCCATTAAAGGCTTGTTATATCCCGTAATAATACATAGCTAAAGACAGAGCTGTTTACTTCGTTTTGGTAACAAAACTATAAATGCTATACATGTATAAACTAAGTACCTATATATGCGTTTTCGTTATACACAAAATTGGATCTCAATAGCGAAATATTTAAAAGAAACAATCTTATTAAGTCACATTTTTTAACATAAAATAAAATAAAAGAAATAAAATATAAAAATAACAACTCCATTGTTCTGCTTTTATTTAACTTATAAACATTTCTTTTTCAAATATGTGAAAAACAATTTCACATATGTAAAATAAAAGTTTATTTTACTTATGTAAAATTATTTTCAAATATGTAAAATTATTTTCAAATATGTGGAAAATAATTTGTGTATGTAAAATAAACTTTTATTTACATATGTACTAAAGAGTTCCACTTAAAATTATTTCTCCCCAGAGCAAGGAACCGTATCCAACCTTTGTTTGTGCTCCTATCGTCTTGCGTACATCTTCAAGATGAATGCAAAGACGTTAGAAATTTATTCCACATGCTATGCAAGTTAAGCCTCAGTAGGGCACACTCCCAAGACCAGAGAGTTGATCAGGAAATGGTCCCCTACAGCGAGATTACAACAACAACAAAGCGAAGCGCAAACAATGACCTATGTACATTTGTGAAAAAGATTTGACATATAGGTCATTGAGCGCAGACTGCCAAAAGTCGAACACTCGCTTATATTTACAGCCACAAAACACAAAACTATACATTCTATTATGTGAAATGCCAATTACGGTGACAAATAAAGAGTGAAAATTATATCAGGCGGCGGGTTTATTATTATTTAGTATTTTATTGTAGTCTACATATTTTGTCTTCCCGACGAATCCGACGTATAGTTATGCTTTCTACAGAAGCGATCATAATTGTAGACCTATTAAACAAATGTAGTTTCCCTGATTTATTGTTCGCTAGAAAATATCAAATGCTTTGCGAAATGTAAAGGGTGGATATGCTTCTGATCAGATTGTACTTTTGAGCAAATTTATTTCCGCTAAATACAAACTGTGAGGGAGAAGTCTGTTATTGAGATC